>CAXKVI010000294.1:0-58832 GCA_964058755.1 Campiglossa producta
CAACAAGAAACTGTAGCAAGCAAATTGCAAATGTGTCAAGCGAGTTCAACAAAACTTATTTCCAATTTGTTTGCGAACTGCGTCCAACCCCATGACTCACGACATGAAAGTCTGCCAAATTGAAATACAAAGCAAATCAGCGTTAACACCACAATGACGATTCAATTTACCGGCTCAACGCCACCAATACCAGCACCGCCTTCATCATCTAAAACTTCTACCACTTTTCAGTCGCTAAAGGAATATTGATGCAGATCATTTCACTAAAAACTACAAAAATTTACACAACACTCACCTGCCTGGTTGCTATACTGGAATAGGCACAAAAATCCTTTCGATATTTAACCAATTTATATTCACAAATAACTTGGCAATCCAAAAAAATTCCGATAGTCTTGTAAAGCGTACGTTTTAATGACGAGCGGCGAACGAAACGTAAAAAATAAAGTCAAAAAAATGCATAAAAGCAGCGAGCGTTGAAATGACTCGTTGCGGTTGCAATAACGAGCGAATGCCGTAGAATAGCAAAGACGCGGGTAATTTTCACTTTTTCTTCGTCCCTTTTCTAAATGCAAAATTTGTCACTTGCAAAGCTGTTGATTTATTGTATATATCTCACACTTTGTAATGTGGTTTTAACACGTTTATATTTTCACAAGCTAACTTGACAAACGTTAAGGTAAATTAAAGTAAAAATTCAGTTGAAATGAAAGCTTAAAATAGGGGGAAGCGAATAGAAGTGTTGAGTCTTTAGTGCTTAGAACTGTCAACCTGTCGATTACATTATCGATAGTATTAATTTTTTCAAACTCGTTAGTTTTTTCTTATGCAGTGTTCATCATTGTTTATACAATGGTGTTCATGCTGTTGTTGTTGTAGCGAGGTGTAGCCCTGCCTAAATGTCAGACAGGGTCACCTCGAGTGTATTGCTCTTGGCCGGGTCGATATAGGAAAACGGCCCGGGTCGTTTCGGCACGATGGGTACAGCACAAGTACTGGTACCGTTCTCGTAGAACCGGCAATACAAGAAACTAGCCATGTAGGCTAATTTCTTGTATTGCTGAGTTTCAAATGCTGCGTTTACCATTTTCGAACATACATTTCGAAGATACGTTCATGCTGTCGCATTTCTAATGCATTTAGCTGACGGTTGCAATTAGTTTAGGCTATGAGCATGTTTACATAAAGTCGAACTTTCTTTATACATTTGGTCTATTTATATTGTTTCAAAAGCATCACTTTAATTGTAGTTTCAACAAAATAAATTTTTCAATTGTTTACGAATGGCAGAGAATGGAAAAATGTCAAGAAAAAGCCACTAGTGCCTTCATACGGGGTGAGGAGTTGCTAGCAACCGCTTTCGTTTTTGCTAATTGTGAGAGAGAGAGCGACAACGGAAGGGGAAGAGTACCAAGTTGCCGCAGAAATCAGCTACTCAGCAAGTCCTTGCCTGTGTATGAAGAGCATCAGCAACACTTGAGCTGAGTTGCCTCCTTTTGAATGCGGTAATTACAAAAAAACTACGTGAATACTTGACATTATGGTCAATATCTCGGAAGCCGGTTCTTATATAGGACTTAAAACAAATCCCTGTCAAAGAACCCTTTCGTCCAGAAACCCGAGGTTTTATTTGTGCAGTAGGCACCGAAGCTCTGTTAAGCCTTTTGTTAATTGCGGGATTCCGGCTTTGAAAATGACAACGAATTTTTTTAGATACCGTGCAAATAGTTCGTATCAAAATACGTGTTTTGACCTTGGCTATGCATGATCCAAAAGCGAAGACCCGACATCATACTTCTGTCAAGAGATATTTCAACTCAGAAAGGTGTTCTTCATTAACCGTGTTTCGGCAGTCTCGTTGGATTATAACCTCGAAAGCACAGAATTTGAAATAATATAATTCCGATATTATGGGATGAAAATATTTCACCGGAGGCCCGGATTCCCCGCGCTCGATGCCTTAGTTTTGAGCTCAATATTGAGGCTTCGGATCCCAAAGCTTTTTGACAATCTCGGTATTTCCTCCTTTTGTATATTGAAATCGTAGCCAAAGCGCTTTACGGTACAATTATAGTGTGCTTTCACCGGCCTATTTAACAATCTTATTATGAATTCCAAGTCAACATGCTTTGATCCTGGCTTTACCAGGATTCAATTCCATAAATCAAAATATTCGTTACGACTTTCGGACATTTAGTAGATACATTCATATTTTAAAATGTAAGAGCGTTTACAAAAATTTCTTGATATCAGTTTAATTAATCGGATTATTTCAGCTTTACGCCATTTATTCAGCGACAGCATCTTTTTTCTCATTTTCACCTTTGGCGGCCTCTGAGGGCGGAGCAACAGTTCCAGCGACTGATGTTGAACCACCAGTGGTACCTGCAACTGGTGCTGGTGGTGCAGTAGCTGCAACTGGCTGCTGCTGTTGTTGTGCCATAATAGGATTATGTGATGGCGGCTGACCGTATACATCGTGCGGCTGTGGTGGCTGTCCTGCCACAGGTGTTCCATGCTCTGTGTAATGAACTGGTGAACCATTATGTTGTGGGGGTGGGCGAGCATTCATGTAATGCGAGCCTGGCGGTGGGCCATAAGGTTGTTGGTAATGAGGATATGGCGCATATTGACCATAAGATTGTGCTGGATGTGCACCATATTGGGGTTGATAGTATGGGGAGCGTGTCGGGCCGGTTGGTGCACCATAACTACCATAACCACCATGTGGGGGCATTGCCGACATGGGTTGATGTGGTGGCATGTGTGGTGGTAGATGCGAATGTGTTGGTGGTGGTGGGTGATGTGGATGCATTGGCATTGTTGATGGAACTGGTTGTTGTTGGGGTTGCTGATTCGGTTGTGCTGCAGTTTGTGGTGGTGGTGTTTGCGTGGGTGGTACGCTCATCGAATTTGGTGGTGCATTTGCGGATACAGAAGTTGCAATGTGTTGTTGTTGAGAAGTTGCATGTTCGCCATGCATAGCGCTGGATGGTGGCGGCGTTGGTGTTGGAGTGGGTATTTTTCCCGGTTGTCCTCCCTTCACGATTGATGGTGTTTGTGGTTTATTGTTAGGGTCCTTCATCGGATCACTACCAGGTTTCGAAATAGGCTTTTGTGCCTCTGATCTGGGAGGTAAGGGTACAGACGGTTTTGGTGTAGGTTCAATATCCATTGGTTCCGGATCCGTTTTACTACCTGTTTCAAGGGGGTCTCTTTGATCGGGGTTCAGCTGTGAGCACGGTGTCGAGGCCAATGGATCTCTTTTGGCTGAAAAGAAAAGGAAGTTTGAGCAGAAAAAAATAAAGCCAAAGCAAGTGTGTCTTACCTCCATGCGGTAAGCTAGTTGGTAATTTTTCATCATTGCGTGCACTCACTGCTTGTGGCGGAAATGCTGCTGCCATGGCTGCACAAGCACCCGATGAATGTTCATCCGCACGCTGACGTTCTCGCTTCATTTCTTCATACATGCGCCCAACCATTTTTTGGAAAGTCGGTTCATCGACAGCTGGTCTGCAGTGGCGCTTTAGTTCTTCTTGAAATGCCTCACTAGACTCCACCATACGTTGTTTCTTAGCTTCAAATTTTTCCTCCATCTGTTGCAGTTCAGCCTCCAATTTAGTTTGATGCATAGTTAGTGAACTTACTTGCCGCTTAAGCACTTGCATGCGTTGTGTGGTCACAACAGAACGTACATCGGGTACCACAGCATCCGAGAATATTTCATTTATCAAACGATGATTACGCAAATAACGTGCATAAGCTAAATGCTTGAAGGAGTAACCCTCATCTGGGTCATCCTCATCCTCTGCTGGTTGTATATCAATACGTCGCTCCTGTTGACTCTTGCCACTAGCACGAGTTGGTGTGTCATGCACATCAGAATCGGTCTTCACTTTACTCTTGGCAGCCAAGTAGGTGAGATAAGCCGGCGAATTGTGGTAAGTTTTTAGTGCCTTCTCATATTCTGCCTTATCAGCTTCGTATTCATCAATGAATTCTTGCTTTTCCGTCTCACTTAACTGCTTCCACATTGCACCAATTTTCTTGCCCAATTCCCATAGCTTCAAATCGGGAAATTGCGCTTTTACGCTATCCCATATTCGTTTCGAATACCGCATGTATGGTAGAACCGGCTTCTCTGGTGGCTTTGGTGGTTTCGGAGTACGTGAATCAACTTGACTTTTGGAGGTGGCAGATTTTCCAGCTTTTTGTGGTGTAAATGCTGGATTGCCATAGTTACTGTGCGTAAAAATTGGTGTCGTATCTTTGTTGCGTTCAGATCCGCCGCCTGTGCCCGAGGAGCGTGACCGACTGCTACCTGAGCCAGTACTGGGTGCAGGAGTTGAAGGTCCTGTGGGTGCACCGACAGCAATTTGTTTGTAATTACTTGGCAGCGACATTCTTTCACTTGAAATTCGGCTTTCTTTTTATTATTTTGCAACTTTTCCGCACAAATTTATCTATTCGGCGTCCAATTAAAAAACTACAAACAAATTGAGCTGTCAAGCATTAGCTATGTTCTTTTACTAGCCCAAATTACCTAGTTTGCGTCCGATTTTGCTCTACCTCCCTTCCTTAGTTGGTGTTTTTGTATGTTTTGTTCTGTATTCAAGGACAAGAACGCAAAGCCACGGCACACAAAAAACGAATATGAAAAATGTAAACAACGTACCTAAATTTATCGAATCTATTACAATTTACCAACTGTAGATGTGTGCCAATTAGAAATATTTTACTCAAGCAGGGCATACATGACCACGCACATGCTCGGGGGCCGATCGGCAAAAATCTGAATTTTTTGATATTCGGCGAGCGGCGCGCGAACGGCTCGACTCAGCATGTTGGTCGTGTATGTCCTGCTTCAGAGTAAAAATGAGTTCACCAAGTTTTCTATGGGTTAAAAATTTTCCATTTTGCTGTCCCAATGTTGGACGTGTTTTAGCAGTTGGGTGATAAAGGATACAAATACCTTGATTTGTTTTTATTTTGATTCAATTAGTTTTTAATAGCATTTCACTCGGCAGTCCAATTTGTTTGAAAACACCTATCCCTCAAACCTGTTGTTCAAACCATCCCCTATTAGACAGATACCGATTATTTGATTGGTTATGTAACCGACTCGGCTAATGTGACTTTTGGGTAGTTTTCTTAGTTATTTTCTTAAGGCGAGTGTGCAAAAAATAACTATGTCATTGCTGTGCGTTTGGGTTATGTGTGACCCAAACGTGTGTTAGCTGTAATGGTTATGAATAAATTGTTTAATTTTGGAATAAATTTTCATTGCATGTGTTGTTGATTTCAAATTGAATTGACTAGCCGTTTACATTAATCAATTTTTTTTGAAAACTGAGGGAATCGTGACGCGTTAGACAGGGTCACTTCGAAATGTATTGCTCTTGGCCGAGTCATTATAAAAAAAAACAACCCGGGTCGTTTCGGTACGAAGGGTATTGTACAGGTACACATACCGTTCTCGCAGAACCGGCAATACGTGAAAACTATTTGACTTTGGTTTATGTGATTTAAACAAATTAAATAAAAATAGAAAAAATTCTGTTTTTATTTATCGATTTTTTCACAACAATGGCACCATAAAACAACGCCTTTTGATTTACGGGTTCATAGTCAGGTCCCCAACAGTATCCACGCAGAGGCGGAAAACGCCTTTGTTAGATCCCGTCCGGCGAATGTCGTCCTGCTACAACAAGTACCACCAGTTGCTGCATAGGAACACGATCGCCCGAGATAGACCAGAGGCACTCTCGAAACTTATCCAGACTGACCCCCAAAGGGCCAGAATGTTTGCGCTGTATGCGGTTCTTTTCCTCACTACATTCGCCACTTATTCACCTCCTCCTCGGAGCATACTCTTTTAACACCATTCTCACTCTGGCCTAACCCTATTGAAACTGATGGTTTCCTTGGAATCCTATTATAAGAGCTTGATGACAGTTTAGGTCAAAAACCGTTACTTCTAGGAGCAGGGCAACAATTCGTTACAACAACAACGGTAGTAGAGATCTAGTCAAGCGGGTATAGCATTATCGGTAATCCTAGCCAGGAAAGTACAGAACGCGGACAAATACATACAGCTTTGTTAACCTCGCCTGACATTTGCTACCTCTAAACTTTGCGTCCAACTTCAGAGGTATGTTACAATGAACGCCTTGGCGTTTCTCTTTTATACATTTCTTTTCGTTATTTATTTCTTTGCATTCAGAGTGTTTTGGTTAATTTATTAATTTAATAGAGAAAAAATTGATTGATTATTATTTCCTCCAACTTTTTATTCTTTAATTAAAGCAAAGTCATCAACGTCTGATTGTCAAAGCAAGCAAAATTTGAGTTTGCCAAATTTTAACCTTGCTTCAACTTTGAGGTCTCCAATGGCCAATCTTCTTTTAAATACGTATACTGAACTTTTCTGTCAAAGTCAAAGTTTAAGGTAAAGTCAAAACAAAGCTTTATGTAACTGACCCTTTACTTTTTAACGAAATTCGTTATTGTCGTTAACATTGATTTTGACAAATTTTGTATAGAAAATTGTGTCAAAATTAACGATTTTTATGTAACGCACTTCGTTAAAAAGTTACAGAAACGACGTGCTGGTTTTCATAACCATTAGGTCTGCCTTACAATTGCGTTATTCATAACCATTACAGCTAACACACGTTTGCGTCACACATAAACCAAACGCACAGCGAAGACATGGTTATTTCTTGCACACTCGCCTTAAGAAAATAACTAAAAAAAACTACCCAAAAGTCACATTAGGCGAGTCGGTTACATAACCGATCAAACAATCGGTATCTGTCTAGTAGGGTAGGAGTTGTGGCTATCAACAGTAGTCCTTCTCTAATTTTAGACAGCTGTTTTTGCTTTTTGCTTTGCTTTACGTTTTTCCAAATGTCTCGACTTCTAGCTTTACGTACGCTGCAAAGGATTAGGCCACTACAGTGCCCTAAAGTACTTTTGAACTTTAAAGAGAACGATGATGCAACCAAAGAAGTCTCAATTTTAAAGTGTCAGCAGCAAAATCACAAAGGACTGACCATCTTGAGAACGTTTTCAACTACAAAAGAAAACAAAAATAGTATCAAAGAATCGCCGGAGGTAGATAGCAATACCTATGAGCGTGTGTGCTCCGAGACTTTGGATGCATTATGTGACTATTTCGAAGAACTCACCGAAAATGCCAAAACATTATCCTCCAGTGATGTAACATATGGTGTAAGTTGGAGTGTACATACCTATATATACAAGAAAATAGTTTGCATTTAGATTGTTTTTTACACAGGATGGTGTGCTCACTATTAATCTTGGCAAGGAGTTTGGCACATACGTCATAAATCGGCAAACTCCCAATAAACAAATATGGCTAAGTTCGCCTACTAGCGGTCCTAAACGTTATGATTATGTAGCAGGTTCTACTCCATTCGGTCGCTGGATATATAAACATAATGGTGAATCTTTGCATGAATTATTGCAGAGAGAGCTAAAGGATATACTCAAAGGACAACCCGTTGATTTCGCACGACTTCCGTATGGTAGCTAAAAGCATATGGGGTTTTAATCACTAGACAATTAAATATTAATACCTACTTTTGCTATAGATTAAGTAGCGCTACGTTATAAACTAATATAAAAGGGATACTTATAAAAACAACTACTTGGCGCGGTTTACAATCTGTTCCAACAACTTGATTTGCATCTCCATCACACGCTCTTGTAATGCAACTGTTTGGCGTAAGACATCCATTTTTTCATCATGTCGCTGCTGTTGCGCTTGATTGTAAGCGGCAAGTGTCATATCACCTTCGTTGCTATGGCGCACTTCTGGATGCACTTTTTCTATTTGTTCTTTTTGCGTGAGTGAATTAGTTCTTTCAACTTTAATGCGTTTCGAAGCTGGCGAGGTTGAAATGTCAACTTCTATAGCATTTTGCCGTTCATGCTTTATGGCTGGTGTATCCGAATTGACTGGGGCTTTATTGCAATTACTATTATCTATAGCTTGCAGCTCACGCTCCATCATGATCATAAATTCATGTTCTTTATGTGCAATTTCTTCTGTTTGTTGTTGTTTTTGTTGATCTGCAACGACGGGCGCCATTTCTTGCTGTGGAAGTGGTCCAAATAGTACATCATCCCGACATGTACGTGATAGTTTTGGAGCTTTTAGTATGTCTTTAGCAGTTAAAATACTTGTTATATTTTTATCATGGTATATTTCGTGAAATGGCTGGAAGTATTCAAATCTTTCTACATCCCTTTTGGTTGCAACATCAAAATACTGCTGACGTAGTTGTGTAAATTTTTGTTTAACCTGCACCGCATCAAAGTCGAAAAAGCTCTCCTTCATATCATTAGATATATCATCCCATATACCTTTGAAAATTTTATAAACTTCTTGCGGGTTATTCATTTGCTTCTCGTATTTGTCGCGATAAAGTGCAATCAGGCATTGGATGGCGTTTGGATAAAAGGTGTCTTCAAATGTGGATTTATCCGCAGTGATATTCTGGGGTAATGCTGCATACCCATCATTGACCTCGTCTGTGACACAATCATCCAGATATTCAACATTCTCCACTTCCTCTTCCATGGTAGTGTCGGCGTTCGACATGCTGTGTTGAAATTTGGTTGTCTTTATTTTACAGGTATTTAATCCCTATTACTAAATGTAAACTGTTTACCAAATGTTTATTTACAAATAATTTATTTATCCACCACCGGCAAATCATTGACGATACTAGTTCTGTGTAATGCTGTCCGCCGTTGCGTGATTGCACTGTTAAAATGTTTCCCTATAGGAAATGTCAACTGAAAATTATTAAGGTGATGGCCCAAGTTCGTTTTGTAAGGACGAAGTGTGAGGTCGCCTTGAGCACGGCCATTTAAATAAAACAGGCTTTTTTTTTGGTGGCGTTCGTGCAAAACAGACATAGTTGGGAGTTGTAGAGCTTTCCTAAGCTTGCTTAGGGATAGAATTACACTCACGGCGTACTTGATAACGAATAAAATAAACTGAAAGATAACATAACTTGGCTGTTTAAGAGGTTAAAACCTTTTGGCCACTTTGCTCCAAATTTGGAGTACCAAAACCAAAAAAAAAAAAAGGTGATGGCCCAATGCACGGTTGCCTTGCTGGCTTTGCCTCGAAAAATGTCAAAATTATGTTGAACTCTATTGAAATGTATGAAAATTGGCCCAGTGGCAGCTTTAATTTGCTTGTTTGAAGCGCTTCAAAGCGTCGAATAGCCCAAATCTCTATTTGACAGCGCTTTACACGCTTCACTATTTGTTGTGTCTTTTTTGTCTCATCCTGTATTTTTGACAGCTTTTGAAGCTTCTATTTGGCCATAGAAGCTTTCTAAGAAAAGCAAGGCAAGCAAATAAAGCCTGCATTGGGTCATCACCAAGGGTGGGCATCAGCTTAGCACCAAGTGACCATATACGTATACGAAAAGCGAGCGCACAGCGACTTCTTCGTCAAAATTTCTCTGTGTTGTGAAGCGAAATGCCTACTTAAGCTTTGCTTGCAGACCTTATTCAATATTTTTCCGCAAATAAAGCATTGCGGCTTACTTGTAGCGTTTAAAATAAAAAAAAAACTCCATTTCTCATTCGACCTTAATCCTTTTTTACCTTTGCAAGCAGAATTGGCTCCCTACCCACCTGCCAAGAAATGCCTCAAGAAAAAAGCGAGCATATATTTCTTGTGCCTGGTCAAGAAATTTTGACGTTTACCCGCTTTACACCCAATTACTTATGCATGGCAGTATTTTTGCAATGTACTTCACCGCTATGTAACGAGTGCTATATAGCGTCGCCGCTTTCGAGGAAACCAGCCCTTAAGGGATTTTCGTGTCGACATCCTCTTCCAATTTGTGGTGTGCTGCCTTTTGAATTTCTTCCTACAAATGGGCGGGATCTACAGTTTTTGGCGAATCTGATCCGAGCGGCGACTCCGTTTAGAAAAGCTTTTTTCTAAATAATTTTTATTTTTGCTTTTACCGGATTGCGATACCCGTGTACTTGGTGAAGTAAGCTGAGCACACTACCGCTACGCCACGGCGAACACGGTAAAGTTGCTGGTTTTAGCGAATAACTTTCCATTGAAACAAGTACTATAATTTCCTTAAGCTGATTACCCAATGTACGCTTGCTATGCTTGCCTTGCTTTCCTTTTAAAGCTTCTGTGGCCCAATAGAAGCTACAAATGTTGTCAAAAATACAGGATGAGACAAACAAGACAAACAGCGAAGTATGTAAAGCGCTGTCAAATAGAGATTTGGGCTATTCGACGCTTTGAAGCGTTTCAAGCAAGCAACTGGGCCAACTTTCATACATTTCTGTAGAGTTCAAAAAATTTTGAATTTTCTCGAGGCAAAGCCAGCAAAGCAAGCGTGCATTGGGCCATCACCTTAACATATCTTTTGTAACCCTGTAACCCTGTTTTTTTTGTCATAACTGGTAGGGTTGCTTGAAAATTGTAATAGATTGGTTGGGATACCGCAGGAAATGTGAAAATTTTCATTAAATTCAGGCGTCTCTCTGATAATTTTGATAATTGTGAAATAAATGGATATATTTTAAAAACAAACAGCTTACCAAGTAAATAAAACACTGCAGTTGAAATTCGGTTACTTTTGTTCAACTTATAAAGTTTACCAAGTACTGATTTAACAAATATTCACGTAGCCATTTTTTATATACTTATGTACACCAAAAACTTGGCGTTTTTCTACTACAACTAATTATATATTCAGCATTCCCTGGTTCATCAAGCGTGCAAATCGAGTTAAAAGCAAGTGAGTAAAACAATTTTAGGTTATTTTGTGGTGGAAAAATGAATATTATGGCGGGCGAACCTGTGCCGCCAGGCTTTGAAGATGAAATTAATCGTGAGCCGGAAATACAAAAGGCAATCGATTTATACAAAGGCAATCCACTAGTCGGCCTTGAGTATACATTTGAAGTGCACGAGGATGATCGTCGAGAACCTGGTTACTTTTGTGTGCTATGCGATAAGCGCGGAGATCCGCGCACCATAATGCAACATTGGACATCGTATAATCATCGTATGAAGTATCTGGAGAAACATTTCCCAACTGCAGTACGCGAATTTAATGCAGTGAAGTACAAGCCGAATTCACATCAAATACTTTTAAGTGTTGTACACAAGTTGTCAAAAGCAATTGAGGATCATCATGGACGTTTGAAATTATCAGTGGTCAATAGCGATGATTTTCGTCGCTCAAAAGCAAAATATGTTGGAGAAGTCAATAACAAGTTTCATTTCGATGAACTTAACGGCCCAAATTTTTTAGATGCTATTGATCGCTCGCTTTGGGAACCCAATCCCGCACCAAAAACTATGGAGCAAACTCTGCAGATAACCATAAAAGCACCAACGCGTATAGCAAATGAGGAGGGAGCAGCTAAATCGAATAAACGCGATGATTTAGATGAAATTTCGAGTGATTCCGATGGCGGCGAATCTAGTGCTAAGAAACAAAAGAAGGGAGAGCAAACAGCTGCTTACCGTGTGCTGCCCAGAGTTCGACGCTCACCCCCATTCGAAGAGGAACGCAGTGATAAGGATGCCGAAAAGAAATTACCAACACCAAGAGAGCTATCGTTACAAGCTTCACATATAGCACAGGAAAAATATAAATGGGAAAAATATAGATGTATGCTTGAAATACAATTGAAGCAAATGGAAAAAATTCAACAAGATTATGATAAGAATCCCGAAAAGCATCCATTATATCCAGAGGAGTGGAAAAAGTTCTGGAATCGTCGCTATAAGGAATTGCAAGTTGAAAAGAAAACTGATCCGAACAAGTACGATTATAAACCAGAGTGGATTACATTTTGGACTAAGCGTATGAAAGATTTATTCAATGTTGAAGTAGACAAGAAGAAAAAAGAAATTAAAGTAAAACTTGGCCTACCCGAAGATGCAGAAGAGAAAATCGAACAAATAAAAGAAAAATATAAATTACCAACAGGACGCAATAGCACAGCTATTACATCGGGTGGACACATTCTAGGACCTAAAATATCCGAACGATCCATGGATCATTTACCAAAGCGATCTAAAAATGGTGTCGATGTTATAAACATCAGTGATGATGAATCTCCGCCGACCAGACGACGAACAAGACGTACACGTTCGCGTACACGTTCTCCTCTACCGTCTCGTTCACGTATTCGGCGCTCACGATCCAAATCGCCGCGCTCACGTGGTCGTGATCGTGAAAGGGAACGTGAACGAGAGCGTGATCGTGATCGTGAGCGTGAGCGTGATTATGTACGAGCACGGGAACGTTCTCGGTCATTATCGAAAAGTCCAATATCCGATTATGATGATTTCGGTTTACACTCTCACTCACATTCACGTCATCGTCATGCCACACGTAGTGCATATCCCATTACAGCTGAAAGTGACTATTATAGCTCGTCGTATGCGGCACGTAGTAGTAGATTTCCTACTCTACCACCACCAACAGCAGTTTATGATGCACCAGCACGTTATCGTATACTTGAATCTCATAAGTATCCAAAATATGAACGCTCGCCATCACCAAATTCAAAATCGGCATCAGTACTTGAAGAGCCCGAACCCGAAGAAGATGGCCCATTAACTGTAGTTGCAGTTTTACGCTTACTAACAGCACTTGAAGAGCATCTAGGTAGTCTTGGACCAAAAGTTGTCGATTTGTTGGGCAAAGCGTTGGCATTGGAGAAGGTGAAGGCAAATTCAGCAGATGATTTACTATTAAATGATGATCACGTTGTATTCTTCGAAACAATTAAAGAGAAATTGAAAGGTATCTTAATAGCTGAAGTCTTGGATGATCCACAAAAAATACGTGCTGTTAAGAGAGCTATAAGAAATATTGCCGCTGCGATTCATCAGGTAACCATTAAAGGTAGGTATCGTTCACATGCCCAAATCGTAAGTAAAATGCAATGCCAATATTTTGTATGTTAGATATGGATTTTAGTGTTTAAGAGTAGTCGGAAGACTTAAAAAGCAAGGAATGAAACCGAGCGCAAACTTTTTTTTTGACAAAACCGTAACTTTTCAAACGGGTTTGTGAAAACTATTGAAATTACTCATGGTTTGGAAATAGTTCTAATGTAAATTCGTCCTCTTATAATGTAAAAGGTTAGTTACTAGAGTGGTGCTTTAACATCTTTCTCGTCTGAAGACTTTATTGACTGTGTTTGCTGGGTACTAGGTACTCACCTAAACCTTCACGGCCGTTTAAGTAATCTTTTTTATTTTTTAAGCTTATTAAAACACGAAACACGGACGAAATTATTACCGAAACTCATTGTGCATCGGCCTCATTCCTTGTTGAAATATTAGTTCAATTTTACTTTATAAGTTATTAACTATATCACTTAAGTGGATAAGAAAATAATTGATTTAGTTTCGGAAAACTTAATTCTAAAAAAGGACAATTTCTAGTGATATTTAAAAAACGAATTCTGAGAGTTTTTTTGCTGCCTATTATAAGTTAAAATATACGTCCGCAGTATTCACATTTTTATTTTAATATTATTGAAGTTATTCAAGAAAATAAGTGTACCGCGTCCGAATAAATCGTCCGATGAAATGTATGTGAAAGTCGCGATATATTTTCTTCTCTTTGTGTATTAAAAAAAGTTCAGTTTAAAATATTCTAAAAAACACGTAGTTCGGATTTAAATGAAACTTCATCATGAACTTGAAAAATAAAAACATAAAATTTTATTAAAATTAATTTACACATTAATTTTGTCGTTCCACCGTGAAATAATAGCAATTCGACCGATCGAAAAACTGTATTTGATTGTTGAACGCAGTCGGTAGACAAAAATCAATCAGAAAAATTGACCTGAGTAAACTAACATTAAGTGATTCTCCTTAGAATTATGCTGAACCATCTAACTAATTGACTTTAATTAAGTTTAACTGACGCCAGGTAGAAACGCTAACACGTCGTCTTCTCCCCTGCATAAGTCAAGTTGTTACGAGCTTGCAGGAAATACCACCTTTTTTAAGCTTAACTGGAACAGTCTTATCGACCCTAAGGAAAACACCTTAGAATGTCAAGGAGTTGTCTGGACTCGAAGTCATAAACCCATGCATATGTATGTACCTGTTGTTGTGATGATTGGACATTGTCATCAGTCTTTTCTAATGGGAGTAATACGGAACTTGCAGTTTAAATTAGGTTGGATCAAGGTGAAATAAGGCGACTTTTTATAGTGCGATTTCTTTCCAACTTCAGAATCGGCGCACCTGGTCATTGGCAGCCACGTCCCTGTTGACTCTGAAAATAACGCCTGCTGACAAATTCAAGGGCAATCATCATTCCCAGCAAATCTTACTTTTTATCATACCGGAAACATGGATAACTGCGAAGGAAATTTAACGGTTAGGTTTATGTTTTTTGCGCAGAAATATAAACATAGCGCCGAGAAATATAAGCATATCGCTTGTTATAAAACTCTGGATCAGAGGCCGGCAGTAGAGGCCGGCCGACACATTTACTCATCAAAAATATTTGTTCTGTGTCGGACCAAAGCCTCGTGGTTCGACGTGTTCATATCAAATAGTTCACGCGGCAGTCGGCGTTGTACCTAAAGCTGCTCTTAGGACTTCCTAAAATATTCCGATGTGCCTACTCAAATGAAAAGGGAATAGGGGCAGATAATTTCCCCTCCGGGTTAGGGGTATAGAAATGCACGAGGTAGGAAACGGCGTCTAATATGCACATAAGTGATGCAATACTAACTAGATGATCAACCATCCATATGATGCCTCTCATTACCCATCTTCTCCTTCCTTACGGATGGAGGGATGACATGACCTAGAATATTCCACTGGTCATACCAAATCGCTACCACGACAGTCGGGAGTACCGGATCGTACCGGGTTCATATCCGGCCAAGGACTCAATTTCGACATCACTTCCCAAAACCTCCGGGTAGTGTTTTTGTTGTTAAAAACAACAACAACAACAACAACAACAACAACAACATGGTCAGATAATACAAAGGTGGGGATGAGAAACGGAAACAGTATTTTACTGGGTGTGTTAACAATAAAAAGAGATAAAAATATCAAAATTTAATATATCGTCTGTAAAACACATATGTATGTACTGTAAAAAAACGCTAATCCTTGAAATCGCGAAATCGGTATAAAAAAAACAAAAATACTAAAATCGAAAATCATTGAAAAATAATAAGCATAACATCTTTAAAAAAACTTGTAAATATGAATGATGTTAAGAATAATGGATTTAGGTGAAATGACTTATTCTCTCACTTTATCTTTATTTTAAACGAAAATGCGACACTTCTTAAAATAATAATAATTTAAACTGTGTCAGTGAAAACATACTTAATGCGAGATCTTGCAAAGACAGAAAGAACAAAAGTTAAGTTCAAGAATATTCCTCAGCCTATGAAAAATGGTTAAGTCAAGTGAGGATGTATTCTAAGTAAGCTTAATAATTATTTCATAATCTGTCAATTAATTATTTATTTTTTTCGTGGTCAATAGTATAATTATAAGCCCAACTTTAAAACAGAATTTAAATAATGAAGATCTCTAGGGCCGATTTAACCTAAGAACAATACAATAAATTGATATGTTTATCCTATAATAATTTTCATACCTATCAACTTGTTACAAAAAATCTAAAAACTCTTTATATTAAAACCAGGTTCATGTAACCGCGATTTCAGCCTATATGATAACGCGGGCAAAACAAAAAATGTGCGATAAACATTACAGGGCAAACTCCAACAAAATTTTGTGTACAACAAATTTTTTTTTGGTTAATTCTTGTTAATTATAATGTGTACAAAATTTGTGTTATATTCTTTCCGAACAAATTTGTATCAAACGTGCAAATGATTGATCTAAAAAGGCAGAATAGCGTGTTATATAAAACACATTTTCCCCTTTATAGTGTCATGTCTAACCCAAAAAAAAAAAAAAACTGGACTTATCCTACTTGTGCTCATATAGATTGACAACGTCTACCGGACCGCTAGTTTTTATATAATAAGTACTTCAAAATTTGTAACCAGAAAAAAATGGCACTAGTAACTAAAATCAACAATCTCGTACTGTTATCCTGAAGTTAACCAAATTATGTTGAGTTGACCAAATTTTGGTTATTTCAACGGAATTTTTTGTTAAAATAACTGTTGATTCAACAGTCATAGACCTGAAAATTTTTGATTAAAAAAATTTGGTAAAACTGACAGATGTTTGTTGATCAAACAAAATGCAGATAATATGAAATGAACGGAATAATTACAGCTTGTGTCGCGTAAACAACCGTCATAGCTCAAAGCTGCAATTAGACGCCGTCAAGTACGCAATGGTAGACATCTCCGTTCAGCAGTCAAAGCTGTGTGAGCTTGATTCTCGGTGGAGGCAACAATGCAACATGGGAAGGCGTCGTTTAGAACAAAGCTGTTATAAGTATGGTAGTAGATTACTGAGTTGAGCATTCATGAAACCTGAGTGCGATTCTCGGTGAAGTCAATATAAATGAAACACTTATTTTAGTTATACATATATATATTTCCACGATACGCCAAATCCTGGAGAAGACCCACGGTGAAAAAATCGACACACACCATCTCTTTGTCGATTTTAAAGCCGCTTTTGACAACGCAAAAAGGAGTTGCCTGTATGCCGCCATGTCTAAATTGGACTTCCCTGCAAAGCTTATACTGTTCAGAACGGGATTCACAGGTAGAGATCCGACAAAAGTGTCTACCGACTCGGTGTGGATGTCGGTTAGAGCCCGCTTATAATTCTGCAGATCAAACGGCAAGGTAATATGATGCCAGATCTCATCATAATGCTTACGGAGATGTTTTATTATGTCTCTCGGGGGGCGGATCTGTGTCCAAAAGATGACGGTTTGGATGTGCTGGCTTGTGGCAGTTCAGAAGGAATTGCCTGCTCAGCATTTCCGCATGCTCTTTTACTTTGAGCAGTTTTGCCTCCTGATGGAGGTGAGACTCGGAAGACATGAGGAGACATCCCGTAGCAGTTCTGATGACAGTATTTTGGCAGACTTGTAACTTCGTCCAGTTGGTGTTATGTACATTAGGCGACCATATGGGTGCAGCATAGTCAAAGACTGGTCGGCCAATGGCCTTATATGTAGTCAGCAACGTTTCTTTGTCTTTTCCCCAAGTACTGCCGGCAAGTGACTTGAGGATCTTGTTGCGACCACGTACCTTTGAGACCATTGCAGACACATGACCAGCAGATGAGAAAGTATTATCCAGTGTCACCCCTAATAACTTTGGGTGGCTGACAGTTGGTAGCTTAGTGCCATCAACGAAAATGTCTAATTCATTTCTCACCTGGTGCGTCCATGTCGTGAAAAGCGTTGCCGTTGATTTAGTCGGAGATATCGTCAGATCTCTCTCAGTGAAAAACCTGGAAAGGTCGCAGAGGTAACCGTTGATTTTCGCACAGAGTTCATCAGTATAGGGGCCCTTCCCCGTCGCCATTATTGTACAGTCGTCGGCATATGAAACGACGGTGACGCCCTCTGGTGGTGGGGGCATCTTCGATAGATAGAAGTTAAACAGTGTCGGGGATAGGACACCACCCTGTGGCACCCCCTGTTTAATACGTCTAGGTTTTGATGTTGCGTTTCTAAAGTTAACCGACGCCTGTCGTCCATTCAAATAATTAGCGGTCCATCTCTTTAACCCATCAGGTATCTGTGTTTCGAAAAGATCTTGTATGAGAGTGGCATGGTTGACTGTGTCAAAAGCTTTCGACAGGTCAAGTGCCACTAACACAGTCCTGTGATTTGGTTGGTTTGGATTTAGGCCGCTATTTATTTGCGCTGTAATGGCATTGAGTGCGGTGGTGGTGCTGTGCAGCTTACGGAAGCCATGTTGATGACAGGGGGTGTAAAAGTAACTCGCCTCCCAGTTGGTGCACCCTTGGTAACGCTAAATGACCTACATAGCCTACACGGCTAGTTTCTTGTATTGCCGGTTCTACGAGAACGGTACCAGTACTTGTGCTGTACCCATCTTGCCGACGTTCTTATTTCGACCCGGCCAAGCGCAATACACTCGGGATGACCCTGTCTGACATTTAGGCAGGGCTACACCACGCTACAACAACAACATGACTAGCCAGGTGCAGGTTTGCAGTATAATACGGGAGCAAAATGGACTCTAGCGACTTCACTACCGGCGACAAAAGTGATATAGGGCGATATGAATCGCCTATGTTTGCCGGCTTTCTAGGTTTTAGTAGTGGAACCACTCTCGCCATATCCATATTTCAGGAATGACGAAAGTGTTCAGTGAAAAACTGAATAGAGCCGCTAAGTATTTGTGTCCCTCCTGGCCTAGATGTTTCAGCATCTTCATGACAATGCCGTCGGGGCCGATGGATTTTGAGGGCTTAGCCTGTCTGATGGCTTCCTTGACCTCTGATGCAGTGATGACAATGGGCGTGTTTTGGTTTTTGTATTTACGCGCCTGTCGCATGGTTCTACGTTTAGCTCTATCGGGCGGGGAATGTAGTACAAATTGTCTACAGAAGGAGTTCGCACATCCCCTAGGGTCCTTCTTCACCCTGTCACCGAAAGTAATATCTACTTTATCCTTGTGTTGCGTAGTCCATAATTTGCCAACACCATCAGAGAGGTTGCATTGCTCTAGGTGCTGTTTCCATTTGGCCAGTTTATGTTTATCGACCAGCCTACGAATTTCCGCGTTGAGATCCCTTATGCGGGGGTCTGCGGGATTGAGACTTCACACTTCATCTCTTTCTCTAGCCATGGCCGCTGCCTCCGCGGGGAAATTTGGTCTTATTTGGGATATTCGACCCGCAAGAATGAAGCGTTTAGAGGCCAAGTCAATGATGTTGCGGAAGTCTCGTTCGCCTTTGCGTACGTCCGTTGGAATGGATAGAGCAGCCAAGGATTCGTCCGTATATGTCTGAAAACTGTCCCAGTCCGCCTTGGTAAAGTTAATGTATGTACCATGCTCAGGTGTAATAGAGTCCGTCGGTCGTTCGATGGTAATGACTATTGGGAGATGGTCAGACGCCAACGTGAGTATGGGTCGCCAATTTGTGTTGTTCAATAGTCCTGCGCTTACGATAGAAATATCTGGCGAATGATATCATTGGCCATAACAACTGCGCCGTAAGCGCTGCCTTCTCTGGACTGGATAAGGAAGCGAAAAAAGTATGTGTTGCGGTCAGCGAGGACAATACGAAGTATCTGCTGTCATCAAAGAAAGAATCGGCGCACCTGCCCCTTGGCAGCCAAGTCACCGTTGTAGCTACAAATTTGAAATGGTGATCATGGACAGTGTCGGGTCGGAATCGTGGACAGTGTCGCGAGAAGATGAGATGGCCCTCGGAGTATTTGAGAGAAAAGTTCTCCGGACGATTTATGGCCCTTCCCGCGATGCTAACGCCGAGTATCGAAAGAAATTTAACTTTGAGCTGTACGAGCTATACGCAGACCTGACCATAGTTCAGCGGATTAAAGCCCATAGGCTCCGCTGGTCATGTTATGCGAATGGACAAAGAAGCTCCAGCACAGAAGGTTTTACTATCGCCATCAGAATTCGGCAGCAGAGGAAGGGGGAGGTCTCGACCGAAAGGGAAAAAAGAAGTGGAGGATGACTTGAACTCCCTTGGCATGCTTTGATACGAAACGGCCAAAATCGCCTAGGCGGTTAAGCGCCAATAAATGACGCAAGCCAAGATTAGGTTAGATATATACAAAAAAAATTTAAAATTATATTAACTTCACCGAGAATCGTTTAACTTAACAGTTCCAATGCAGTTGAAACAACAGCATTGAAAAATGGATAAGAATTGACAGTGATTTTGGTTGAATCAACCCATACGTATTTTGGTTGATATGACCAGCTCTTTTTTCTCTGTGTTTTATATGGGCTTATATGACTTTATTTAAAATTTTTTTGTCATATCGCACACCTAGATCTAAAGGGAGCTAATTCAAAAATCTTAAATTTTGAGCTATACATACTACTGCGCTCTCCCATTCAATACCCACCGATCTGTATATTCGATTAACTATTATCTATACTACTCACCGAGAAAAAGGTTGTTAAAAATTTAAAATGCCATTGGGATATATGGGAGAGGCAGCCAGTTTTTCGAGTTTTTTGAACATTTTGATTTTTTGAGTTTATCGCTGTTTAGATCTAGGTGTGCGATATGTAACTACCCAACTCAATTTTAGTTTTAATCAAACTCAACATAAAAAGATTGTAAAAAAACTGTGTAACATAAAGAATCTCTTTGAATTAAAATATTTTTTATAACCAACTAACCAAAATGCTAAGTTTTTTACGATAACTATCATCAGTAATGAATGCAAACATTAAAAATCTTAATATATACATATATATGTATAATCGCTTGAAATAAAATATGAACAACATCCCCTGAGTATCTGCGAGATACTTTGCTGCCGCTTGGCACATACCCTATTTATACAACTTTTCAAAAGTAATACACTGTGTTTAATATTTTTAATCTCAATAACGGGTTTTATCATAGCATACGTGCCTTTTGCTCTTACTTATGTCCAACATATTTATGTATAACCATTTAACGTACAAAAGATCGCCTCCTTCGTATCAGCGTCGTGTATACGTACAAAAGTTTTAAAGTGTAAGTGATTTAATGAAAAACGAAATTTATAGTGACTTCGAGTAGCGCACGAAATCTTAAATACAAAAAACTGTTATCTGGGCGTATTGAAAAAGTAAACAAATGAGTAAAAGCTAAATTTGTATTTAATATGTATTTGCAATTAATTTTTAGCTAGCAAATAATGATGTACTATTTTCGATTTTATACGTCCTCCTTCTTAGGTAATGGAACAACAAATAGAGGAAATGATACAACAAAAGCTAAGTCCGAAGGTGCTAAAAAGAAAGCAACAAAAGTGGAAAATGTTACTGTCAGCGAGTTGCCGTTTGATCGTCAAGTTGTTGCCACGAAATTGGCTGCCGCCTTAGTTTTTGAAGGACGCGAAGATGTATCAACTGAAGATATGGATAAATTGATATTCTTATTCCTGTTATTGGTGAAATTATCGAAAGAAAAACGTGAAACCGAAGGCAATCCATTGCAAATGGATAGTGTTCTCTCACAATTGGGCATATTATATGTACCGAATAAAAAAACCGCTGCCGCATTGGCCGCTTTGCCAGCACTCGTCGAAGAATTAATGGACAATAATGACGCTAGTGCTGCCATTGCATCTCATGTACGCGATCAACAAGATGATGATGCTTCAAATGAGACACCCGACAAAGACGCTAAGAATAATGGCGACACTAGCGGAAGTATGCTGGAATCATTAACCGATTCAGATTTGCAAACATTATTACAAAATTTCAAACATTTATCAACCGAAGAACAACATCATTTGATAGCCCATTTAAAGAAACTAGAAACAGCTGATCCATTACGTGTTGAGAAATTAAGAAAATTTGTTAATATGAACGATATGGCTGGTACAGTTGCAGACTCGCCAGCTGCAAGTACAAGCAAATCGAATGTACGTGAAAGATCACGTACACACGATAGTCGTTTTGACGATTCCCCCGTCGCTAGAAACAGTAAAAGTCGTAGCCATATGTCCGATGACGATAGCAATGATCAGCGTGAGAGTCGTGGCAGTGGTGGTGGTGGTATCACTGTTGCAAATCCCAATAAATTCAGTCTTGATGATGAAGACGAAGATGATGACTATAATGTAGATGATGTATTTAGAGCAGCATTCCGAAAAGTAAGCGACAATAGCGCCAACAATGCACACCAAACAAAGCAGGCAGAAGCTTCGACAACAAAAGTTGCACCAGTGCCCGCACCTATCATCCCAGTTTCATCATCTCCAAATGCTTTGACATTTAATCGTGCTGGTCTAAATATTACACTATCGGATACCCAAAATTTAATAGCTAATCTAATGGGTTCACTACAACAGAGTAATGCTGGCAAAAAACCGATGTCAACGCTGGACGCCGCTTCTACGAAATCCAACGAAGTACAATTTCAGCAGATACCGACACATTCAAGTGGACAACAACAACAACCCAAGATACAAAAAGCTCACCAAATACCACCACAACAACAACAGCAACAAGTAATGCCACCTTCAAATATGCCATATTTTCCACCAGCACAGCAACAACAGACCCCACATCCACAACAAGCTGCAAATGGTGGTTATAATCAAATGGGTGCTGCTGCAGGCGCTTATAATCAAATGGGCATGAATAATCAACAATTTTTTAATCCCAATGCAATGGGTTATAATAACAACAACAATGGCGTTGCACCTGGTTATCCGGGATATCAGCAACAATGGGGTATGGGCGATAATCAACAATACGGTATGCAGAATTTTATGGGCTCGCAGCAGCAAGTGCCGCCGAATCATCCCCAACAAATGGGCGGCTATAACATGTATGGTCAAGGTCAACGTTAATTTTCGTAATATAATATTTGCTTGGAGCATCATAGTGTTTTGCAGCCTTTTGGGTATGTATACATAAAATTTCATTTAATTTCATCTAGGGACCGCATATGATAAAAAAGTTTTTAAGTCGGGTATCTATCTATATATAAATACGCCACATGAAAAACTTTAGGAACCTCCTGTGAGCGAACCGTTTGACCGATTTGAATGAAATATGCACCGATGGAAATTGAAAAAAAAAAAAACTGAGGTATAGGCGGTATATTTTCAGGGCCGTCCCCTTCCAGATTTTATTGGTCGAATTTTCGATCACAAGCGATACTAGTTATTATTATTATGCCTAACGGATTTTACCCGCCATCCCGCCCAACCGACACGAGGGGCGCATCCGCATAACGCGCGGATTTAATTTGCCGAGTGTTTGAAAGCCGGAGGTTTGTTAAGCGTCCAGATCTTAAGCTGCTCAGCTACTGAGAAAAATTCATCAGTTGAGTGCAATACGAGCTTGAAATATATAAATTGATACAACGTAGAAATCAAGTGTTAAGAGAGAATAGGATAGTTTTTTTTAATAATAAATAGCGATTCCGAAATATCAAAAGTGCCTGAGTGAGAGTTATAATTTTCGCACAAACACTGAACGGCTCGTGTAATTGATAATTGGTTCTGCAATTGCTTTAAAATGTCTTGATGTCCGGGACGGAACATTAAAGTTAACTTCTTTCAAAAGAAAACAGCTTACACATGAATATTACGCCAACATTTCCCTACGACTTGCAAGTGTTTGGAGATTGATGAGTTTCAAGCGATTAGTATAAGATGAAAGGTTACGGATCCCATCGCAGATCTCTCAATGCATCGCTTCTTTTAATCTTTCTTCTGCATAATCAAATATTTAAAAAAAAAATGTGAATGTGAAATTGAATATAACGTAACTCCAGCGGGTTGGATATGGCCGCATAAAGTGCCCAAACGTGCTGTAGAGAACTTAAAAAAGGCTTATTTGTTAAAAAAGTTTCCCAATACACATTTCTGTCCAGTGTATTTAGCGTCGAGCTCCACCCGATCTTAGACTTTGTTACTCCTTTTCTGTTTCTTTTAGGTTATTATAATCATTGCGGTCCCTGGTACTTCTAGATGGTACTCAAAATTATGTTATCATGTTTGTATATCATATACTTTCAGGGAGGACCATGGATATACCTTCAACAAAAATTAAACTGTGCATCTAAGTCTAAAACTATAATTATATGAAAAACTTTGAAACTTTGAGTATACAAGTGTTTATTTAAATTAAAGGATTACCTAAATATTTAGTAGGGTGCGTACATAAATGTGTATGTAACTTTATAATAGTTGGATTCATCAAACCTTATAAACACCTTATAAAGCGTGTAAACGTATAATTTTATCAAGTGTGCAAATGAACTGTCAAAATTTGTATGAAACGAAGTTTACACAAATTTGATAAACTTCCGCGTCGATTTTAGTGTGTAAAAGAGTTCGTAAATTTATCCACTTCAATTACGCTGTTCGACTTGTAATATTTTTAATGCATTCAACACGAAAATACAAGAAAATCCTTTAAAATAGGTCAAAAATTACTTTTTGATGAAAAATTCGGAACAACTGAGCTGGTAAATGTATAAATTTACACATTTCGTAAACTTATATTTTTTGATGAATCCCCCTAATGAAATAAATTTTATTGCAACGGACAATTTTATATAGCCATAGGACATATAGGGTTTGTGTCCTAAATCTTTTATCATATTAATTATACTTACTCGATATAATTTTCAGTGAAAAAGAACTGTCAAAAACTCAATCAAATAATAACTAAAGCACAGAATTATATTTCTTAGTTAGGAATTGTCATCCGGCTAATTAAACAGCTATAATAAATATGTTAATCTGAAAATGTACGTTTATTTTTCTTTTCTATGTATCTAAATTTTTCGTTTTCTTTTATGTTAAAAACTTAAATTCATTTCTCTAGTTAAGTTCTTAATGCCGTATACTTTTTGCAATTTATACATAATTTACGATGTCTTGAAATCCTTATCTGGAATTATACTTTGTATTGCGTCAGACGTCGACAAGCCTTTGGAAAAATTTCTGCCATAAAAGCCAGTCTGTCTAGCACATGACATTCGTAGCACATTGCAATCGAAGGATAAAGAGGTTCATGCCAAAACCTCCTCGGAAGTTTACCGCGTCAATTTATTAATATTTTTTTATTCCCATAACCATTTTAAATATGTACATATGTATGTGTTCAATGTAATTCGCCGAAAAAGAAATTCAGAACTTGACAACACTTGAAAGTGGTAAGTATTAAAATTTATCATCATAATCATCATCATCATCATCATTTATTGGCGCTTAAGCGCCTAAGGGATTTGTTTCCATCTCAGTCGAAGCCTCCCCTTCCTCTGCTGCCGAATTCAGGCGACGATAAGAAAACCTTCTGTGCTGGAGCTTCTTTGTCCATTCTCATAACATGACCCAGCCAGCGGAGCCTTTGGGCTTTTAATTCGCTGGACTATGGTCAGATCTGCGTAGAGCTTGTACAGCTCATCTTTAAATTGCCTTCGACACTCGCCGTTGGCATCATGCATGATGATAAACTTATAGAGCGTGATCTTTGTTCTTCGATAGAGGACTTTACTTCTAAATTGCCTACTCAGTCCAAAGTAGCACTTGTTGGCAAGAGTGAACCTCCCCTGGATTTCTAGACTGATGTTATTTTCGGTGTTGATACTGGTTCACAAATAGACGAAGTCCCCACAGTTTTAAACTTGTAACTATCAACAGTGACATGGCTGCCAAGGCGCAGGTGCGCCGATTCTTTCTTTGATGACAGCAAATACTTCGTCTTGTCCTCGTTCACCGCAGGACCCACTTTTTTCGCTCCCTTATCCAGTCCAGAGAAGGCAGCGCTTACGGCGCGGTTGTTAAGGCCAATGATATCAATATCATCGGCATACGCCAGCAATTGCACGCTCTTGTAAAAGATTGTACCATTGCGGTTTAGCTCTGCTGCTCGAATTATCTTCTCCAAGCATCAGGTTGAAGAAGTCGCAAGAGAGGGTTGTTGTTGTTGTTGCTCGACGAAAGGGTGAGAGAGAGAGGCTCAGAGAGGTCCTACCTGATTCTGAAGGAGCTGTTGGCGACATACAGGCAACTCCTGGTGTGTGGTGTGTGTCGATTCTTTTATCATGTGTCTTCTCCAGGATTTGGCGTAATCTGGTCGATGGTAGACTTACCAGGTATAAAGTCACACTGATAAGGTCCAATCAGTTTGTCTACGATGGGCTTCAGCCTTTCACACAACACGGTAGAAAGAACCTTGTATACGATATTAAGAAGACAGATTCCGCGGTAGTTGGTGCGGTATCGCCTTTTTTATGGATTGGGCAGAGCACACTTAAATTCCAACCCGGAGGCATGCTCTCGTCTGACCATATTCTGCATAAGAGCTGATGCATGCTTTTTACCAGCTCTTCGCCTCCGTGTTTGAACAGCTCGGCGGGTAGTCCGTC
Organism: Campiglossa producta; assembly: GCA_964058755.1. Lineage (NCBI taxonomy): Eukaryota > Metazoa > Arthropoda > Insecta > Diptera > Tephritidae > Campiglossa > Campiglossa producta. The sequence goes on from CAXKVI010000294.1 coordinate 26,093, forward strand.
TTTTCCAGGCGCTTTGTTGTTTTTGAACCGGGATATAGCTATCCTCACTTCATCATAGTCAGGTGGTGGGACGACTTTTCCATCGTCAGGGATTGGGGTATCGGGTTCGACGTCTCCCTCGCAATTTAGCAGTGAGGAGAAGTGCTCCCTCCATAATTTAAGTACACTTTGTACGTCGGTTAGCAGGTCTCCATTATTGTCCTTATAGGAGCTTGCCCGGTCTTAAAACCTTCCGTCATCCGCTGGATTTTTTCATAGAACTTTCGGGCATCATTCCTGTCAGCCAGCATCTCAAGTTCCTCAAACTCACACCTTTCGGCCTCAGTTCTTTTTTCTGAAAAGGCGTCTCGCTTCCTTCTTTGCCTCGCGATATTGTTGCCATACACTGCGGGTTGCGACGTTCGCAACGTCTCCTTGTAGGCAGCGTCCTTTTTTCGAGGCATCATATCCATATATAAAGTGGAAGTTATTGGTTTCGATGGCGTATCTGAGGTCGTGCTACAACAACAACAGCAACAAAAACGAAAGCAAGATTGCGGCTTAACCGATACCGTTAAAATAAATTCGCTAGTTTAAACAGAATGACGTCATAATAGCCGACTATGCAGCTTGGTCGGCGACGTCGTGAACCAATAGTAAGCAACCCTTAGAAGTCATGGGTCTGGGTGTAGTCGTATGTATGTATGTTTATTTGAACAGTTTCCTAGCACAACAATTTAACAAAATTATTATTACAGTGGCAGTCATGACTAGTATAATTGATATGAAAATAAAATTAAATCAAATTAAAATTTAAAAATTAAATAAATAAAATAAAAATTTATAATAAAAAAAAATCTTTAAATTAAATTAAGTAAATAAATAGATAACAATATTGGAACTTAATCTAAGAAGTATGTGTGGAAAAAGGAAAACAAAGGTAGGATAGTTATTAGGGTGATTCAAATAAAAAAGGAAATAACGCCCGTTATCAAAAGGAAATAGCGCCCGCGGGCGTAATTTCCTTTTCAAAAAGGAAATAAAACCCGCGGGCGTTAATTCCTTTTGTGGCGGGCGTTATTTCCCTTTCAAAAAAGAAATAACGCCCGTGTTGACAAAAGAAGATAACGTCGTGTGGAAATTTTAAGTTCTCGAGTAAGAAAATATAAATTTATGCCACTCACCCGGAACATGGGATTGCGTAGCCCATGATTATTTTTTTGAAGAGCGACGGAAGGCCGCCTACGCAGAATGGTGAACTACGCAGAAGGACTTGGACATTAGTTTCGTACCGTGGCATGTTGCCACGGTTCAGGCAACCACCCGGACTTGGCATGGCGTAGCCCAGGGTTATTTATCATAGATTTAGTACAAAGCTGTAATTAGACGCTGACAACCATTAGTACACGATGGCAGCACTCCAAAAATTGTAAGTTCGATTCTTTCTCTTTTTTTCCTTATTTGATATGTTAAAAAGAAATCTTCTCAATTATATTTATGTGATTTTCCTTTGAAAACATTAACAACTACACATATCAGTAATTAGACGCTGGCAAACAAAAGTGAGCGATGGCCTGATGGTTAACAGCTGGGTTTATCATTCCGAAAATTGTAAGTTCGATTCTCGGTGAATACAAAATCATTTTATTTTTCATTTGAAATATTAAAAAGAAATTCTTCTTAATAACATTAAAAAGATTGTCGCTACAATAGTGTGAAGTACATCTTCTTGAAGAAAAACTATACAGATATCTTATCATTTTTGTTCTATTTTATTAGGTACCTTTGGCTCTGTGAACCCAGAATAGTGTTCTGCACATAAATACCATGGATCCCGCCCATAGAGTGCGTACCGTGACACGTTGCCACGGTTCAGGCAACCACCCGGACTTGGAAAAAGCAGATCACCTGGCAAAACATGGTTATTTAACAGCATTTTATGGTCCGGAAGCCTTTTGTGGACTCACGAAGGGTCACGTAAAGGAGACTATAAGCAACTGGGAAAATAAACAGTTTAGGCAGCATTGGCCTATCAGCCTAGGACAGAGGCAGGCCAAACTCTTTATAGAACCCTCACAAAGAGCATCGGCCAGCTTCATTAATCTAAGGAGGGTGGATCTAAGAACCATCACTGGGTATTTACGCGACATTTCGGTCTGCGTTATCGCCTGAGTAAGCTGAATCTGTCAGATACAACAATTTGTCGGTTTTGCGAACTGGACGATGAGACGCCGGTTCATATACTCTGGGAATGCATTGCGTTAGCAAGAAAGAGAGTTTGCTACCTAGGTGGGGTCACTCTCAATCCGTTCGTGATATGGAATAAAAACCCTGAGAAGGTGCTCAAATTTATAAAGAGCCTCCGAATACAGCAATAAGCTGAAAGTTGGCATGGCGTAGTCCAGGGTTATTTTTTTATAAGCGCGGCCGGAGGGTGTAAGAGTAGGTCGCCTCCCCGTTGGCGCACCCTGGGTAACGCTAAATGACCTACATGGCCTACACGGCTAGTTTCTGTATTGCCGGTTCTACGAGAACGGCACCAGTACTTGTGCTGTACCCATCCGACCCGGGCCGTTTTCTTATATTGACCCGGCCAAGAGCAATACACTCGGAGTGGACCTGTCTGACATTTAGTCAGGGCTACACCTCGATACAACAACAAAAGCCGCCTATGCAGAAGGGTCTACTACGCAGAAGGACTTCACCGTGGCGGTAGTTTTGGCACACACCCAGACTTGGAATGGCGTAGCCCAGGATTATTTTTTATAAGCGCGGCCGAAGGCCGTCTACGCAGAAGGGTGTACAACGCAGAAGGAAAATTCAACTGAGTAGTTTGGAAAATATATGCTATTCTAAATCGACGTGCCATACGAAAACTAACACTTTTAAAATTTTTTACGAAAACTAACACTTTTCAAATTCTGTAAGAAGACTAACACTTTTATTTTGTGTCTGACGAAAAATAACACTTTTAACTTGTGTCTGACGAAAACTAACACTTTTATTTTCTGTCTGACGAAAACTAACACTTTTGGCTAGTACATTTTCCTCAGAGAAAACCTGAAAGTGTTACTTTTCGTCAGACACAAAATAAAAGTGTTAGTTTTCGTCAGACACAAATTGAAAGTGTTAGTTTTCGTCAGACAGAAAATAAAAGTGTTAGTTTTCTTCAGACACAAAATTTTTGGTGTTAGTTTTCGTATGGCACGGCGAAATGTACGATTTTATTGAAATTTCCACGCGTTATTTCTCTTTTGAGGAGGATCATTATCGACAAAGGTTTAGCCTCATCGTCACAAATATGAGCCAGGGCAACGACAAAGATTTTTATGAATTTTTAACTGCCATAGAAGAGCCACCATTGGTCGGTGTTTCAAGAAAGGCATTAGAACTTCCTTAGTAATAAGAAAAGTGACGACTTCGAATAAACTATAGTGGATCTCTTTCAGAATTACCGTAGAGGCTGTGAAATGTCGTTGATAACTCATTTCTTTCATTCTCATCTTAATTTCTTTCCCGACAACTTGGGTGGTACCAGCGGCGAACAAGGAGAACGCCTTCATTAAGATTTACAAAAAGTCGAACAAAACTACGAAGGTTTTTGGGATTAGTGTATGCTCAGCGAGTATTGTTCTCATTCTCATCTACATTTTTCCCCCGACGACTTGAGCGATACCAGCGGCGAACAAGGAGAACGCCTTCACCAAGAATTCGTAATCGGCCCTGAAAATTGCGCCAAAAACACATTTTCACTGCTCATGTCCAAAACCTTGTAGACCTCTATAGTCTTATAGGGCTGATACATTAGCGCTAATTCCGAATTAACTCCGCTTTTGGGAGTTCACTTAGGCATAATCTTCTTTATAAACTCCCAAAAATGAAGAAGATTTGAGCAGATATCATAACCATTTGACCGCTACTGTCACCGATAAATAAGCAAAAATAGCAAGGACAACTACGAAAATTACGATTTTACTGCTACTGGACACTAGAGTCACCATAAACTAAACATTCCACAGCGACATCTAGTTTTAAATAGCAAGTAAAACAACCAAAGCACTAGATGGCGCCGATTTTTAAACTTCAATTTTTTTTGATGTCAGGGTAAAATTTGGATCTGATTAAAGAAGATTTACTGGAGATAATCTCCGTGTCTGTATCCATACTATCTACATATCGTCGTTCCCAACGAAGACCAGAACGGTTCAGTTCGCGTGGTAGACTAACACGGTTCGTAATTCGCATGGAAGACGTAACATACTACGTTGTTAGCGTGGAAGACTAACTTCCTTCAGTTCTCTGATTGGAAAACGAACATACTTCGTTCTCTGCGTGGAAGACTAACACGATTCAGTTCTATGCGAGCTATGCTAGTTTGCCACACGAACAACGAAGTGTGTTTGTTTTCCACGCATTCAGGCTTGAGTTGTAAGCAACTTATTCGAACACTCGGATATACGAAATTTCACTGCATTCATGTGCAGATGGGGCTAAGGACGCATGCCGATATGTAGATATCAATAACGACTAAATTAAGATAGTACTATAAATGGGATTTTTGAGCCCAGCGCGCCGATTTTAGGATTTCCAAACCCAGCACAACGGCAAGTTAGTACAATATCGAGCGCAAATTCTCTGGGAACGAAATTTTTAAAATGTCGCTACGGTGCGCCACCTATCGGAATTATTTTTTTGTTATATTGCGTTGGGGTATTTTGTACGGCCATAAACGATGATGAAAATTTGAAGTTCCTACCGCAACGGGAAGTTCGTTGAAAAACCAATTAAACGACACCGATAACAGATCTTCGCATTTTTTAAATAGAACGACTCATGCCGGGTCCAATTTTTTTAAAATCTGGAAATTGATTAAGTAATACACAAGCCAAATCGGTCCATAATTAGGATTTTCAGTTTTTTATTAGCCCGATCTCAGCTCCACCTAGCGGAATTTTTGCAGGAAAATATTTCTTTTCATGGTAGTGATACATGTTCCGAATTTCAGCCAAATTGGACCATAAATGTGGTTTTTTTAAATATAGCGACCCACGCGCCTCCTATCGGATTTTTTTTTTTCATAATATTGCATTGTCATCGAAGTTATACATGCGTGCAAAATTTCAATCGGACCCCGGAAAGTGTATCAAATTTAACTTGCATGATTTGATTACACACAACAACTACAAGCTTATAAAAACGACCAATGTCAGGATCAGCACCTAATCACTTGTTGTTATTGAAGTAATTCTTTCAGGCATCAGTTGTAGATTGAGTGGAATTGTTTTTTTCAAGGTATGAAACCGATTAAAATAAAGTTACGGTTACGGTTTTGTACCGTGTTTCGGTTCCGGTTTAGTTCTCCAACATTTATTTCGGTTTCGGTTACGGTTTCGTTCCGGTTTCGGTTTCCAAATAAAAACAACACAAAAAAATTGCGCTACTACAAAACTCAAATATGTACCTAAACGAAAAATAAGTCTGAATTTTTATAACTTTACTCCGGTTTTCATGAGGAATTTTCTCCAATATATAGTAAAAAATATTACTTCCGCTATTTATGGAAAAAATTTTTTTTCAATATAAGTATGTATGTTATAAGTTAGTGGTCATTAATTTGAAAATCTTTGAAACTTTGGTGGACTTTTGACCGATAAATTTAAAAAATTAACTCTACTTTTTATATTAGAAAAATGTTAAAATGGAACGTTAATATGATGATGCTTTCTGAGACGGCCACAAAACATTTTTTTTTCGGATGTCGTAAATTTTTTTCGATGGCTTCATTCGCCTAGTTCAATTCTTTCGAAATTTTGATATTGAGGTCAAAAAGTGTCTGTCTTAATCATCTTCTTCAGGGTAGCCTTTTTTAAAATATAATATGTGTCCACAAAAAAATTCAAAACCGTTTGGAACCGGTTCCGGCTTTTGAAACGGTTTCAGTTTCGTTCTTTTACAGAAAAAAATAACGTTTACGGTTTCGGTGTCGGTTTTGAAAAATGAATCGTTTTTAATCGGTTACGGTTACGGTTTCGGTTCAGTCCTTGGTTTTTTTAGGAGAGGGAAATTGCGGAAAGATTTGAGCGGGATAATAGGGGCATTTGGTACGGATATTAAGATAATTTGCCGGAAAGTTGATATTGCGAGAGAACAATTTGACATGCAAACGATTTTTTGGCTCGAGAGTAGAAAGGAACCAGTAAAGGAATACTGTTTGGTATGATATGACATCGTCAGTGTACAATGTTGTGAGATCGGTAATACAATATCCCAATGATAAGCAAGACGACTATCCAAAAACATCAGTGCTAATCATAAACTATATATGCATGGATGCATCCTCGTCGGGGCTGGTTTCAGGCCCCGGAAATTAAAATCAAATAGCAAAGCCCTAACCAATACTTTTTCCGTACCGGCCTTTTTCACAGATTGTGATTGGATATCGTCTCGCAAATTATCGTATTGAACAAAATACAAAATTTTAGATCCATTTTTGTTCCCGGATTTGAGTAATTTAATAGAGCAACTCATATGTTAAATAAAATCATTAAAATAATTATAAACTGGATTTTGAAATTTTTTTCATTATGTACATTTGGAATTATTGGTAAGTACTACTTAGGAGCATATTGGAAATTGGCTTAAAAAATTTGCAAAAGAGAGTGACTGAACCCTAGGTTTCGGAATCTGTCTTCGCATATAAGGAGCACTCTATCGTATCTGGTAAGTCCACTATCTATCGAATCTCCAAAATTCGCTAAGAGTAGTCGTATCAAAGAGAATAGACACACGATTTGTCTTCACTGCAAAATATATACGGCTATGCGAAATAACATTAAATACGAGTTGAGAAACCCCTATACGTGCCATTTGAGACCAATCTAGGCTTCAAACAAGACCTTTGGTATGACCGGGAGACCATTCTATGGCTAGACTCACACTGCAACCGACTTCGGCCATCTGGCAGCAATCACACATCCACACACATGTGTTTTAAATTAGCTCTGCGATTTCACCCGAATGTAAACAAACGTTGGCCGCCCGATAAAATAGAACTCGCTCGAATTTCTCTGAGGGTGTCGGATGAAAAAGTCGGTTGCAGTGTGAGCGTAACCTATGTCATCTCACCCCTTCTTCCGTGAAATAAGAAATCAACTATAAAGTTCGACGCCATTCCCCTTAATATTTTATAGCTATAGCTTTTAATCATCTGTTACGATAGGCATGCCTTACCACGAGGACCTATGCTCCAATAGCAGTTGAAGCAGATGATGACCGCGAGTATGTTCTAAACATCTGGTCGCTCTTTAATTGTTGCTGTATGATACAGTCTTCAGATTTAGTCTAGTCTAGAGATAGGCCAAGCGTGATGATTTTTGCGACACGGTCACGAAACATATTTTCGAAAGACGCACGAGGAAAAAATTACTTAAACACGACACCTCATAATGTATAACAGATCGGACAGGCTGCAAAATTCATGTTAATAACACTGGTTTACAGCAAAAAAAAAAAATGCATGCTTATGGGAGATTTGGCAATGACATGCTGAGCACAAAACATATTTTTTAAAATAATATTTAGGGGTGAACCAAACCATCGCTGAGCAATAGCTGGCCAAAGTGGAGCAGGGATGACCAAACATGAGTTCGTGCAATATGGGTACATTGGTCGATAACTCTGAAAGCGGCCGACTTATCGAAATAAGGGATGTCTTAAATTTTAAGTTGAAAGTCTAATAATAAAATGGTTAAATCCATTCAGCAGTTTTCGAGTGATACGACCACAAACATACAATTCCGCATAAAAAAAAAAACATTTTTGAAATCAAAATTTTTTTCAAAATTCGCAAAAATTCGACCGAATTTCGACTTTGGACAGCTTTTGCTCAGCGATGTTTTGGTCCACCCCTACATATTATATGTCGTTACAACCGTATTTTAATTTCCTTTCGAACGAGGTATCGCTTGCGCCCATCGCTTTTGCAACATTGGCGAAAAGAATTTTTGAATAAAGTACTTTATCACGTGATACCTGAAAAAAAAACACACCCTGGCGATTTTACGGTTTTTTCCCTCCCCTACCAATCAACCCACTCTAATCTATTTCAGAATTTTTTTCGGCATCGCTCTATTGATTCAAAAACAACCTATCTCAGCTAAAGATGTATTGAATTTTGGTTCAGATAAGGCGTTCGTGTTTTTTTTTTTTTCGGACTCACGGCGTCCATTTCCAGTCTAATTATTTTGTATTTCTAAATCTGAAGAAACGGCTGAGCTGTAATTCCACATCGTGGAGAGTATCTAAAATTATGTTGGAGAAAAATTAAGAGCTTACAATAGGCACTAGACACTCAATTTTCGATAACCAACGATTGTTTTACCAAAAAAAGTATTTTTTTTTATTAAAAACGTCAGCGAATTTTAAAACTGCTCTCGTATAAAGAAAAATTAGCAATGCATTAAAATGTGTATACATATTTACATAGATTTATTACATAATTTCTGATTATGCATGTTTTTGTGTGTTTTTAATACAATTAAACGTAGCAAAAAATTTCAATTTATTATTTCTAAACAATAATTTTTATTATTAACTAACCTAGTTTATTAACTACAAAAAAAGTGTTAAAATACTTGATTAGTTTTAAAACAATGCTAAAATAATGTGTCTATAAATTTAGATAAAAAAAATGAAATAAAATTGGCATATTATGGACAAATTATGATATGCAGAATGAGAATTAGAATTACATGTCTACGCCTAGATATATGCTATGCGAATTAGAATTACAACCCAGTGGGAAAAGGTAATGCTTTCTATATTTCCCACTGCGAATGACTACTAGGTTCATACGATGTACGCATTAGGGTAATTCCAAACAAATCTCTTCTAGGTCTTACTACCTAAAAAGTTAGTAATTCATAAGAACATGAAACTCGAACAAAAGCGCTAATATTTAATTTCTCCACGCACTTTGTGTAGAATTTTCCAATAATGTTTTGAATTTTTTTTTTTGCGAGGCTCATTTTTTCATAAATTGCTAACTCGAAAAAGTAAGACCTAAAGACATTTCTTCTAATCACCCTAATTTACCCACATACATATGTACATATCTACTACACTTTAAATTCATATACAGACATGTATAATGCTATAATATTTTCAGTTCCTTAAACTAATTCGTAGTGATATTTTTTCTTTACGCTACAAAATTAGTACGTATTGCATATATGATTAATTCTTAGTCGTGAACAGTTTATGTGCGTAGATCAAGCTTTAATCAGGCATATCGATGTTAACGATTGGCACCACCGGTTTCATACTGTCATTTTTTGCTCCTTTTTTACTCTTTTTATCATGCTTATCAAAATCATTAATATTCACGGTACTTGAAGAGGCATCCAATGGTACCGATTGTGCCGCCGATGAACGATCAGCATGATATGATATATTTCCATATTCTTGAAGGAAGGGCATGGCTGAGAGTAGAAATTGACTGAATGATTTGCGTATACCAAACCACCATTTATTACCGCCTTTGGCGCTAAAACTTAGTACAATCAATGCGAAGATCGATACTAAGAGAGGACTGAACACAATGATATAGGGAAATTTGAGTTCACCCTCCAGCTTATCACAAATGATCACCTGTAATTGAAAAGTTTATAGTTACACTAACTATAATGTCATCATTTTTCTGGGGATTGTACCAAACCACCTTTTTTTTTGAAGAGATTGAGACATTAGCAAAAAAGCATTATATCCGTTTTTCGAAGTTAGCCTCCGATAACCTAGTGGAGGTTTCGAATCTCGAAATGGTAACCCTCGTAAATTAACAAATGCTATATGTGGGCGTGGCTTGCATGCCTCTCTTGTTTGATTGGTGTACTTTTTGTATTAGAAAGTGTATGTTATGCAGATTTTAATTTGTTCGAAGATCTTCTCCTTGGCCCTGTATAACATTTCATACATACACTTTTAAATCGAAAAAGGACACCAATCAAACATGTGAGGAAAGCAGGCCGCAGCCACATTTTGGCGCTTTTTTTAAATATTCAAAACAATTAGAAAGCAAAAATTACGAAGGGGTGGTTTAGGGGTTAAAATATGCCCGAAGAAGGCATACCGGTCGTAAGAGGCGACTAATATGCACATAGGTAATGACGTGCTAACTCGATGGTTGATCTACGGATATGATGCCTCTCATTACCCATCTTCCCCTTCCTCATGGATGGGGGGATAACATGACCTATAAGGTTCCACTGGTCATACCAAATCGCTACCACGACAGTCGGGTAGTACCGCAGCGTACCGGGTTCATATCCGGCCATGGACTGTCAACTTCGGCATCTGTTTTGCTGTTAACAACAACAACAAGGGGGAACTTCGAAAGTCAAGTTTTGGAGGCTAACTTCGAAAAACGGGGGAATTACTTTTTTACTTATGTTTCAATCTCTTTAAAAAATCCTTAAAAATTTCCAAAATATTTAATTTTTGGTCCCGTCCAATCCACATAAACCAAACCTGAAAGCAAAGCAATGGCAGGACAGTGCATATATTTCCAACTGCCGCATTTAATGCTGCTTTCTTCTGTTGTAACGATATCTCCGGTGTGCGCATCATAATTCCACAGAAGATTACATTATAAAGAACACCTAAAAGTGAATAAACATTATTAATTAAAAAGAAACCACGAAAATTTTCATTTCTGTTTAACTTACTAACTAAACTCAAACATATAACAATCCACATCGGCACAAATACCACCTCCCAATTCCAATATACAAATTGATCTAATTTAAGTGGCAACGAGACAAATTGTAGTGCATTAACAGCCAAAAATAATTCCAGTTCAAACGAACGATCATGTTTAACTGCCCATACACAAGCGCCAACGCTGGCTACAGAACCGAAAATTAACGGTATGAACACCAATACCCATAAATGTCGGCCGGAGCTGAGTTTATCACAGGCAAGTAACTCAAACATTAGTAAAATTAGATGTAAAGAAAGTGATATCAACATAGCCTTGAATTGGGTATACGAATCGCCTTCGAGTCTGAAATAAAAGCAATACAAGTCATTTTAGCATTTTTAGTAGTTGTTGTTGTTAGCGGTGCCTCGCCCTGCCTGATAGCGATTCTGAAATCCGTTATCAAGATCTAACGGAGAGAGATAAAGTAGATCCCATTAAACCTTCCGGGAGTGTTTTGCTGTTAACAACAACAACAACAACAACAACAACAAACAGTGGAAGATATGGAGGTTGTTACAGCTACAATCACAGTCGCAGTACTATCAAGCTTGGGTTAAGATATTGCGGCTGCCCTCGGTATGAGAGGCTTACTTAGGCCTACTGGCCCCTTGTTGCTGCTACTAGTTTGGTTGCATGCCCTTAATTCTCTCTTGCAGAACAATTCCGTCTTTTTAATGTTACGCAGTACGTCATCTATTTCAGAAGACCTCATGTGAAGGGGTGTGTGTAAAGGACCTGATTAGAAGGACTTGATGATTTTTCTTTTTGAAGGAGCGAGTCAGATAATCTAGGAGGTTCCACTGATCATACTAAATCTCTCCCGCACAGTGGGACAAGTATCGCTAGTTGCAAGTACACGAGCGCACCAGGTCTAGGCGAAGGATTTTCGCTATCGACAACACTACCCGGGTGATGCCTTTGTCGCTACAAACAACAGCGACTACTTCGGAGAAATCGAACTCGTTGAATAATTACCTATAGTGCGGGTAACGACACCAAACTACAGCGCCCACGGCAGCCCCTAACACTGCGACACCTTTCCAAATCCATAATGGTGTAAATATTGCCCAATATGGCCAATCTACGAAAAAAGTCTAATATAAGTAACTTTATTGAATGTAAAAAAATATCCTTATCTTACCGATGAAGCCATCCAAACGAAGAGCAAATAATGTAACAAATGTAAATAAACTGCAATGCACAATGAACTTGCTGCAAGTAAAAACAATTGCCCACTTTATACCAAGTTTCTCTCAAATAAAGAAATATGTATGATATATCCAAACAATAATTATTGCCCTTGATAAAGTTTAACCATTTACCTAGGATTAAAGTCCCGCAAAAGTGACTGCAAATTCATGCTACCAAAATGTACCGCTTGCGCACAAGCAAAGTGATGAGACGCGGGTGCGTTGTTATCTAAAGACACGGTAGTCTCATAAGACCTTGCTCTAATTGGGTGCTGGTATTAGTATATATCTTCTATTTGAACTGGAAAACTATTTTGCTAAGTTCGTTACTATGCACATATGCAAATGCAATTGGAAAAATATTAATATCACGTAATTACTTTATTCAACGCACTTTTTCGATATAAAATCCATGAATCCATCAGTAGAAAAAATTCTGTTTTTTGTTTTAATTTTTTATCCTTGTTTGACAATAGAAAAAAAGACAACCTTGACAGCAGGTGCAATATTTACGTATGTCAAAACAAAGGAAAAGGTAAATAATTAGGAAGGAGTTGCCAAATCAAAATAAAACTACTTGTACTCAACTTACATCTTCGTACAGGTTTTTAAAAAGTTTTACCTAGACCCGCGGCCGCGTTGGTGTACCGGTTAAAGCTAAAGGGCTGTTTACATTGTTCAATTTTTTTTTTTTACTATAAAAACATGGCAGAGAAACTAAAGCGGGCTACCCACCTGCGAAGAAATTCCTCAAGAAAAAAACGAGCATATAATTCTTATGCCTGGTCAAGAAATTTTGACGTTTACCAAATTTTCCATTTTTTGCAAATTAAGCGGGCTACTCACCTGCCAAGAAATGTCAAACTCCATATAAAAAAACGCTCAAGAAATGGTCAAGAAACGTTTTCACACGTCAAATTTTCTTGAGCCAATACTCAGCTCATAAGAAAAAATACCACACTTTTCGATAGTTGGCAACGCCGGTTTACCTCAAGAAATAAATATGGTCGTATATATTTCTTGAGGTAAACGTGCAGATTCACAGCAAAGGTGAGTACATATTTCGCGACACAAGTTTTATAAATTTTTAAAACCGTAAATTGCAATAAAATGGAAAATTTGGTAAACGTCAAAATTTCTTGACCAGGCACAAGAAATATATGCTCGTTTTTTTCTTGAGGCATTTCTTGGCAGGTGAGTAGCCCGCTTAACTCTTATAGCATATTTATTTCTTGAGGTAAACCGGCGTTGCCAACCATCAAAAATTGTAGTATTTTTTCTTATGAGCTGAGTATTGGCTCAAGAAAATTTGACGTGTGAAAACAGTTCTTGACCATTTCTTGAGCGTTTTTTTATATGGAGTTTGGCATTTCTTGGCAGGTGAGTAGCCCGCTTGAAGTGGGAAATGGGGGAATGAAAGAAAGGAAAATTGGGGACAATTTTGAGCTTTTAGTTGAGAATGTCTCGGCTTGTCTAATATTTGCGAATATAAACGCTTCGCCGAGCGTTCTTATTTAAGTCAGCCTGTTACAACCCTGCCAACCAGCGCTAGCCATAACTGAAATAAAATCACAAATTCTCTGCTAACCATCTTGGGATAATTTCTTGGGAAATTATTGGATCGCGATTCCCAAAAAAGAGGATAAAAAAGTGCATACTTTTATCCGAGGGGTTCCTTTTCTATCCATGCTTGAAGCTGCTAATTAGAGTTGGAAATTATGAAAGAATCGGGTTATATGGAATTGTGTTCGAGTTATTTTCCTCTAGGTGTTTCGCTTTGTTTCTGCTACTCCATAGTGTACTCCAATGTTGCTACTTTGGAGTATCTACTGTCAGAGCGATAGTGTCGTGATTTTTGCCGATAAGGCACGAGCAATGATCGGCTATCAAAAAGCTGAAGATGGTCCGATGAGGTATACAAAGGATTACTATTGGAGTACTCCAATATCAAAAAATTGGAACACATAGTCCAAAGATTTTTGCAGGGAAAGCGTTCAGCAGAATCAGACTGTCAGTACGTTGAAACAACTGACAGCAAAGTAGACTGCGGGTGTTTGTATGCGTAGCAACATATTCGACGGATACGTCAAAATAGAATTTGCTCTAAATTTCGCCGTATCTGAAATATCTGACCTACGAAGTACAGTTTCTGTTTAGCAGAAATGTCAAAATTATTTTGAACTCTATGGAAATGTATGAAAGTTGGCCCAGTGGCAGCCTTACTTTGCTTGCTTGAAATGCTTCAAAGCGTCGAATAGCCCAAATCTCTATTTGACAGCGCTTTACACGCTTCGCTGTTTGACTTGTTGTTGTCTTGTTTGTCTCATCCTGTATTTTGACAACTTTTGTAGCTTCTATTGGGCCATAGAAGCTTTAAAAGGAAAGCAAGGTAAGCCTAGGTAAGCAAGGCAAGCAAATCAAGCGTACATTGGGTCATCAGCTTAATGAAGTTCACCACACACGTGGTGGGAAATTCACCCAAATGTCAAAAACAAATGTCAGTGCGCTTTTTTGGTCTTTTCGGTGAAAAATTTTGTGATCTCTCCGACTTTTGTTTCGAAATTGTGGAAAGATTTCAATAAAATCTGTATAAAAAGACCGATAAATTGCAAAAAGAAAGTGTTTAAATTGCAAAGCGTGTGTGTGTAAATAATAAAAATGGGTAATGTTTTGGCTGCATCGTCTAGCTCTAGTTCAACGCTAGACGCTGCCAAATTGGGAATGCCGGAATTGGCAAATCCTGCACCATCATCCGGCGCAGCGGCAACTGCAACAGCGCCGAGTACCTCCAGCGATACCGAATTAAAGGACCAAAAGCTTGAAAATCCTGGCACTGTTGAAGAAATTCATAAGAAATGTAAAGGTAAGAAGAAATTGTACAATCAACCGGCCGTAGCCAACGAAAAGTGATGACATAACCCAAACACATGTGAAAATCAAGAGTGGTGTTTTGATAATGTAAGAAATGGCGTTTTGCACCGGAGTGGGGAATAAGTGGGTGTTGGGGCTGATACTAATGATAAATTGCGTGCTGAAGCATTTGAGACTTTGTTATTTTTTTGTTTGGTTGCAGATGATTGTTTATATAAATTTAAGGTTTATTTGCGGAATGTCCGATTAGGCGCCTAATATATATCATGACTTGTTAGTCAATATTTTTAAATTTTTAGTTTTGGTAATTTATGTTTTTCTTACTACATAGCGTTATCTATTTTTCGTTTAAAAAAGGAGACTGTTAGTAAGAGGAAAGGGTCTCATATCTGTTACAGACAGGAAACTTTCGGAGAACGTTTGGCGGTTACAAAAACAACAGCATCATATCCATATATGTATCAGCCATCAAGTATGTTGACACCCAAGCTATGTACCTCAGAGACATTGGAAACCAATGTTAAAAAATTCCGCTTGGTGAGAAAAGACCGAACTTTGCTAAGCGTTCTGGACCATCTCAAGATTTCTTCCTGGATTTCCGGACACTTCTATGCTGATAGAATCTTGAATTTACTATCGTCAATAGCGCTGACCGTTAGGTTTAAGGTCATTAAACTCATCTTTAGATAGGACACTGACTGTCGGGGGGAACATACGTACCTTCGGCCAACCTCTATGACTGGAAAGTCTCAAGGCCATTATGGTCACATTTGGATAGGACTTTATGCTATCGGAGCGATGCTTCGACCACGACGGACAAGCTCGTAATTCAGAAACTGAGCAGTAAGATGATTCGACTACAATCTTTTTTATACGATGCAGAACATCATACGAAATAACTCAGATTTCTAGGACTAAGCTTTTCCGACAGTTTAGCATAAGCCTTTGAAACTATTCGAATAATTCGGATTTCGGTTTTACCACGATTTCTAATCGATTTTCACTACTCAACGATTATTGGAGTTTTAATTTGTTCATTGAAACAAGAGTAAATTTTGTTACCAAAATTATTTCGCTTTGAGTGTGAAACGATACCTGCGATGATTGTCTGGCTTCGACATATGGTCAGAAGTACCTGAACACCGGAGAAAGAGGGTTAGCGGTTTTGAATATGGTAGGAATGCCTGTCGTAATAGGCGACTGAAATCACCTTCGACCCCGGCTACGGGGTCAACGAAATCGTTACCAAGACACTCGGTCTGGTACACAAGGTGCTGTACCGGATTCATATCCGGCAAAGGACTAATCGAGTTTTGAAAATCGAATATTAGTAGTGGGGGACGGGGATCTTTCGCTTCTGTTTGAGTTCACATGATAAAGTAAAAAAAACCTGGTTCGATAAATCTTGTTTCGGAATGGAGGTTCAAGCACTCTTCATTTGACCACACCTACACGATTTTAGTCGCTTCTTACGACAGCCATGCTCAAGAAAGAAATCGCTTTGAGTTCGTTAAGAAGGTTTTGGGGAGTGATTCCAAAATTTACAGTCCTTGGCCGGATATTAACCCGGTACGCTGCGATACGCCCTTTCGGCACTGCCCGACTGTCATGGTAGCGATTTGGTATGACCATTCGCACCTTCTAGGTCATTGCATTCTCCATCCGTGAGAAAGGAGAAGATGGCTAATGAGACGCTTCATATCCGTACATCAACCATCGAGTTAGCACGTCATTACCTATGTGCATAATAGTCGCCTCTTAAGACCGGTATGCTTACCTCGGGCTTCCGCAGTCGCCTGGTTTGCTTTTTATTTTTTTTTCAGTTTTTTTTAATGACAATTATTTGAGTATTAATAAAATAAATTTATTTCTAGTTTAAGTTGTTTTATAAACACCTTTTTATATCGAATGCTCTAATAAAAGGTTTGATTTTCTTTTTTCACTTTCATGCAGACATACAGGCAATGACCTTTGAAGGTGCAAAAATTATGTTGAACAAAGGCTTAAGTAATCACTTTCAAGTCTCGCATACATTAAACCTCTGCAGCACACAGCCAAGCGGATATCGCTTTGGTGCTACATATGTTGGTACTAGACAGTTTGGGCCATCTGAGGCTTTCCCAGTATTACTGGGTGATATAGATCCATCTGGTAATCTTAATGCTAACGTTATACATCAATTCACATCACGCATACGTTGCAAATTTGCCTCACAAGTAAGTGAAATCTAAATTACGTTTATGGTTCAATTTTTATAACTTTCCTCTATTTAACACAGGTTCAAGATTCCAAGCTAACTGCTGCCCAATTAACTACTGATTATCGTGGTGATAACTATACTGCGTCCCTTACTGTTGGCAATCCAAATATATTTAATAATTCTGGCGTATTTGTTGGACATTATTTACAATCCATTACTGAGAATATAGCGCTGGGTACAGAACTTGCCTACCAATATGGTCCAAATGTACCTGGTGGTCAAATAGCTGTAGTATCAGCTGTTGGTAGATATACGCAAGGTGATTCTGTGTGGTCAGGCACATTGGGACCAGGTGGTGTGCATGTCTGCTATTATCAAAAAGCCAGTGAACAATTACAAATCGGCGTCGAAGTGGAGACAAGTCTTAGGATGCAGGAGTCAATTGCAACTATTGGTTATCAAGTTGACTTACCAAAGGCTGATCTTATTTTCAGAGGTACATACCAACATATTAAAAAATCATACTGGCGAAGGGCTGCTGGCTTGTTGTATTGTGGACCCGGTCGATAGAAACTATACCGCCACAGACAATACCCCCGAAAGTCTTTCACCTTTTGTAAAAGAAGCACAAACATGAATGAAAGTTTTATGTCGCGAAATTAAAAGTTGACTAAATTTTAATAAAACTGTAACTAATGTATCTATTTGCAGGTTCGTTTGATTCCAATTGGAATGTGTGTGGTGTATTGGAGAAACGATTACAACCTCTGCCATTTTCGTTCGCTTTAAGTGGACGTTTAAATCATAACAAAAATCAATTTAGACTTGGTTGTGGCTTGATAATTGGATAATTCACTTTTCTACGGTTAATAGGTGTAAAGGAGGGAAGCAACAAAGCCTGCAGCAAAAGCAGTAAATGTAGCAGTAATATTAAAAGCCGGAGAATGAAACAAATACAACAACAACAACAATTAAAATAGTAACACAAAACGCAAACAGTAGAAGAAGGACTGAAAGTTATAAAAGAAAAAGAAAACATGCAAAAGCAACAAATGTCAAAGATTACAATTCTTTTTATGCGAACGACGTTTTTCTTGAATAACACCAACTCTTATTTGTTCAATTGTAAAAATTTCGAAGATATAAGCTGAATTGTTAGTGCATCCTTTTTTCAACTTTGAACACCTTTTAAATTAAATATCTGCTTAAGTAGTAGCTTTATTTGACAAAAAAAATGCACTAATCATTCACCAACTGTTCTTCAATTAATATCTTTGAACACCAAAATACGTTGTAAAGTAAATTGGACATTTGTTGCTTATAGCCATTCGTCAGCGCCAGTCGTTAAAGTTAATTAAATTGGATTAATATGCATAAGCTTCCTTTATTTTAGTTAAACTATTTGTTTAAAACAAACAACTAAAAATTTGCTATTTTATTAATTAAAATCATTTACTTAAAAAAAAAACTAAATTACTATAAAAGCAATTGAAATTATTTGTTAAGAAATAAATGACATTCTGAAATGTAATTTAATAGGCTTGTGTACTATTTCCGTTTACCCACATAGTTGTTTGATAAATGTCTTTTGTTTTGTAAAGAAAAAGCAAAAAAAAAAAAAAAAAAATCAGCCAACTGAAGGGCGACCAAGGACAAACAGTTTTTTGTTTTGAATCAAATTGCTATTTAAGGGGATGATAAAAATTTAAATACTTTAACCGTTGATGCTTTTGCTGCGCTTTAAAAAAATGTTAAATCAAAAAGTTAGTACAAATAATTTTGCATTTGTTTCATTGTCAACACAAGCAAAAGGGTTAATTTTTCATTTCACATAAGCCAACAATTGAGATTGCTATTTAAGTGAATGTTTGCATTTTAAATGCTTTTCAAAATGACCTTAAATAATTTCATACATTATTACAGATAAGTTCGCATTTTATTAAAATTTTGTTTATATCTATTGCTAGTAGTGGATTGCCTCAACCTCTACCTTAATATTGAGCCAGTAGTCATACAAGGAATTACAATTTAAAGAAAGATGCTAGTTTAGAAAATTGCATATTGATGCACATACATCATACATACATATGTAATTAAAAATAAAGTTGCAAATGTTATGTTGACCAAAAATGATACAGTTTTGTAACTCATTTTATTTGAGATCGACTACATAAAAACCGCTCTTATTCTATCACGATGATAACCTCCTTAAACTATTTTGTTTTTTAATTCTATATTAACAATTGTAGGAATTCAATCTAAACAATTGGTTTATAACATAATTATATTTGTATTACTTAAATGATCGATATTTCTATTTCGATTTGAAATCATCATCAGGATACTATTGACTGCACTTTATCGTCGATATGATTGATTTCAAATTGAAATCGAAATATCGATCATTTAAATAAAACAAATATTATTATGTTGTAAACCAATTGTTTAAATTGAAATTATAAATATAATATATTTGGGTGGCCTAGAGCTCAATAATTCCTACAATTTTCAGTTTAAAGCCCGAAAAAACACGACAGAAATTAATTCTATATTATTTTATTTTTTTATTTTAGTTTATTTAACTTAATTTTATTTTATTTTTATTTTTTTATTTTAACTCATTTTATTTAATTTCATTAACTGTAACTTTCTTTCAAATTATTTTAGCCTTATTTATTGAAAGTTTTTTTTTTTTTCAATTTTAATAATGCTTAATTTATTTTTATATTATTTCTTATTTGCTTATTTTAATTCTATTTTACTTTATTTTATGTTATTTAATTTGCTTTAATTTTACTTCACTACATTCCATTTTATTTTATTTTATTTCATTGAATTTTATTTAATTTTTTTATTTGGTTATTCATTTACTACTAAACTAACTAATGGCGGCGATATACCAACAGGTTATCATAACCTCTAACGAGATTTTAGCCGACCTTCTCTTCCAACTGGTGGTATGCTGCTTTTGAGTTTTTCCTACAAGTTGGCGGGACCTACAGTTCTTTTCCGACTCCGAACGGCACTTGCAAAACAAATGAGTTCCTGTTGAGTAGGTTCTCATGGAAGAAATACACCCGGCGTGTTTGCCAAACAACTGCTTTGATTGGGAGTCGACCAAGGGCCTTATGTAATTCGATGCGAAAGAAATTAGTTTAGCATTTAAAAGAAAATTTGTATGGGATTTGACAACTAGCACTTGCTGTAGAATCGAATTACATGATACGGCCCCAGGTATCGATCTGCTGAGCACGATACCGCTACACCAATTTGACCTCAATATGACCCAAAACTGATGCCCATATTACCCGAAAATTACCTCTTTACCTTCCCTTACTTTCCTTTCCGTCCCTTTCCTTTCCTTTTTTCCGTTTCTTGAATTTACTTTTCTTTCCTTGCCTTCCTTTCATTCTTCTTTCGTTTCCATCCCTTTCCTTTCCTTTCCTCTCCTCTCCTCTCCTTTCCTTTCTTTTTCTTTCTTCTCCTTTCTTTCTTTTCTTTCTTCTCCTTTCTTTCTTTTCTTTTCCTTTCCTTTACTTTTCTCTCCTTTTAAAGAATAGTAATGGAAGGAAAAGAAAGGGTAAGGAAAGGAAAGTGATGGAAGGGAAAAGAAAGTAACTTTTTCTAGATGATCTCCAGCGCTAAGATGTTAACACATCAATAAAGTGTTAGTTTTTGTAAAAAATTAAAAAAAAATTTAGTCATACCGTTAGGACGTGGTTGGAGTACTTCAAAAGTTCCCTGTTCAACTATACAGGCCAGGCAAAACTCGAAATGTCGAGTTTCTGAGTGAGTTTCCCATCCTTTCAATCGAACCGGGTTTACTATTGGTTAATGAAACCAAATAACTTTTATTCTTATTTTAAACACTTTTATTTCTTTAGTTAATAATAACCACTTCTTCTCACATACTTGCTCATCAAACTGTAAGCTATGATATTAAAACATACTGTGATTCCCATTAGACCCACACAATCTATCCAATAGGTATAGTCCGCAGTTTTATAAGAATTACGCTGTAAGACCTCCAAGCCATTGCGCACGCAATCGTTTCCCAGGTTATCAGGACAATCTGCAAAACGAAAGAAAAATACGAGATATCTACGTAACTTAATCTAATTCTAATATGTATGATCATATATACCGATCTGTTGCACATCAATCCAAAATGTATAAAACAGCGCCTCATTGACATAAAAGAACAAAGAAATATATTTCAGCAAAGGTATCGAGTCCACATTATAATAGGCACCACCAAGCAACTGGAAAAACAAATCGAATGGACCCGCACACTCTGAAGCTGTTGTGACAGTCTCGAAGAGGGTCGATATAAATAGACCATACCCCGTAGCAGCAACCGCAGATAGGCTCAATACAAAACCCATACTTAGGAAAAGCATAAACCCACGCGTATAATAAATTGTACCATAAACAAGCGAAAAGAAGAGAAAAGTTTTAAAGAAAGCAATTGGTATGAAAGATAATACGATAGCGACATAAAACGCAGACAGACTATAGGTTCCTTCACCAACTTCACGACGTATGATTGGCATTGCGGCCGGTAGGATGTGCGCAACACCATACGAGGAGCAAAAAACTATTTCATTTGGTAGCATAAATATCGAACCATCGATATCTTGTACAGCAGTTTGGGTGAGACTTTTAATGCCCGAGTACATTATGCTCAAAGTTAAGGAGGAGATCTACATATGTAAAGTAGAAGAGATAAGACATTTTCAAACCACAAATACTGTATTAAATATTTGCGTGCTTACCATAAAAACTACCAGCCGTATAATGCCTCGCTTTATATCGCGACTGTCTTCTATTATGAGGCGAGTTAATAGCAAATAAACTTGATAAATCCAATGAATTTTCTTACTAAAAACAGAAAATAAATATGAAAGTGAAAAAATAAATAATTAAAAAAAATTATGTAATTGAGTAATATGTAGTAATAGTATTCTTATCGGCACGAGACGGCGAAAGCAGAGGAAGAGGGAGACCATCACTCCGATGGAAGTACTTTTCGAGTAATTTTTACTATAATTTTTGTGTAATTTTTAGTACATTTTTCACAGCCACTTCAACCTAACCTATCCTACTTATTCTTTATGGAAATTTTACTATATTTTTTTTGCTAATTTTTACTTCATTTTTTTACTATAACTTTTGTGTAATTTTTGCTACACTTTTTAAGTAATTTTGACTATAATTTTTGTGTAATTTTTACTACACTTTTGGAGTAATTTTCACTATAATTTTTGTGTAATTTTTACTACATATATCTTTTGTGTAATTTTGTTGTGTAATTTGTACTTATTCTGGAATTTTTACTATATTTTTTGTGTGATTTTTACTACACTTTTGGAGCAATTTTTACTTTAATTTTTGCGTAATTTTTACTATACTTTTGAAGTAATTTTACTATAATTTTTGTGTAGTTTTTAGTACATTTTTCGCAGCCACTTCAACCTAACCTATCCTACTTATTCTTTATAGAAATTTTACTATATTTTTTTTTTGCTAATTTTTACTTCATTTTTTTACTATAACTTTTGTGTAATTTTTACTACACTTTTTAAGTTATTTTTGACTATAATTTTTGTGTAATTTTTACTACACTTTTGGAGTAATTTTCACTATAATTTTTGTGTAATTTTTACTATATATATTTTTTGTGTAATATTGTTGTGTAATTTGCACTTATTCTATGTGGAATTTTTACTATATTTTTTGTGTGATTTTTACTACACTTTTGGAGAAATTTTTACTTTAATTTTTGAGTAATTTTTACTATAATTTTTGTGTAATTTTTACTACACTTTTGGAGTAATTTTCACTTTAATTTTTGCGTAATTTTTACTATACTTTTGAAGTAATTTTACTATAATTTTTGTGTAGTTTTTAGTACATTTTCGCAGCCACTTCAACTTAACCTATCCTACTTATTCTTTATAGAAATTTTACTATATTTTTTTTTGCTAATTTTTACTTCATTTTTTTACTATAACTTTTGTGTAATTTTTACTACACTTTTTAAGTTATTTTTGACTATAATTTTTGTGTAATTTTTACATATATCTTTTGTGTAATTTTGTTGTGTAATTTGTACTTATTCTGGAATTTTTACTATATTTTTTGTGTGATTTTTACTACACTTTTGGAGCAATTTTTACTTTAATTTTTGCGTAATTTTTACTATACTTTTGAAGTAATTTTACTATAATTTTTGTGTAGTTTTTAGTACATTTTTCGCAGCCACTTCAACCTAACCTATCCTACTTATTCTTTATAGAAATTTTACTATATTTTTTTTTGCTAATTTTTACTTCATTTTTTTACTATAACTTTTGTGTAATTTTTACTACACTTTTTAAGTTATTTTTGACTATAATTTTTGTGTAATTTTTACTACACTTTTGGATTCATTTTTACTACAATTTCTGTATAATTTTGACTACACTTTTGAAGCAGTTTTTACTATATTTTTTTTGCGTATTTTTTACATTATTATTTGCTGTGAATTACTGTAAAAAAACTTTTTGGATTTCGAAGGGGGGAGGGGGTAGGGAGACAACGCCTGCCGGGCAGGTAGGTAACAAATACACGAAAAGTTATGCTTACAAGTTCTTGATCCTGTCTAAATGATCTCTATCGTAATTGCGTTGCAATAGCCAACTTCCCGAGTATGCACCGCTCGCTTGATCATCATATTTAGACTTTATGAGTGCGCCATCCCTACGCTGCGTATGACTATCTGAAATCGTTTTTAAATAGAAGTCAGCTGGATTGCAATTTCGCGGCAGAACATAACCTAAACTGAAATTAGAAAAAAATGACGAGACTCAACTTAATTCAAAGTATGAAACCTATCCACACATTTCGTAAACTTACTCAGTGAAAAATTCTAAAGCACTTTCTGAGCTGCCTTGAAATATTATACGCCCCTCGTCTATTAGTAAAATGTGTGTAAAAAGCTCAAAAAGTTCAGAGCTTGGTTGGTGTACTGAGCAGATGATAGCTTTCTTTTGATAATCATTGAGCAAGTTTTTCGCATGATCTTTTCCGAAATTGAAATTTTGTTCACCTGCAACCAGCATCTCCATTTCAATACCATTTTGATATGAATTTAACTCACTACTGGTAGTCGGCGTGGAAAAGGCATCTCTATAACCAGATGGTTTTGGTAAAGGCTCACTTGTGCATAGTTGGCGTAGAGTTTGAATGACTCTATAAGCGCTATAGCTGTCCAAACCGGTTGTGGGTTCATCGCAAAATAAAAATGGTGGATCCGTGATGAGCTAAATTGAAAAAGAAAAGTGAAAAAGATGCTGAAAATTTCACTAAAGTAGTTGGGCGTTTTTTTCGGGGTCAAGGCAAACAAATATACATAAATAAAACGATTAGAGTCAAGACTAGGTGGCAACCCTGTAAAAACTTCCTGCCTCAGTAGGGGATATTGATATTTAGCATGCTATATCCATTCAGAAGCTCATTAAAATGGGTCAAAATGTTTTTGAGATAAAGATAACAGCGGCTATGTCCCGTATAATACCCAGTTAGGTTTCTTAGATCCACCCTTCTTAGATTAATGTGCCTGGCCGATGCTCTTTCTTCGGAGGCATTCTCTACTACAGTTTTCTATTGCATGGATTTCCGCTTGAAATATAGTGGGGTAGTTACCCATTGGTACCGATTTTTTGTAGTTCGGTATATAGTTACCAGTTCCCGTTTTACCATCTTCCAGCTTCGATCCATTCGTATAAAATATCTCCGAATCGGATTCAGCATATGGGTTCCCTATTTCTCAGAGCGCTCGATGTACGATTGAATCCTCAAAGGTTTGCGTGATCCTGAGCGTAGGAGTTATTGCATCACTTACTCGTAATATATGTCCTGTCAAATTTCCGATTTTTCGATTTTGAAGGGCACGTTCTCATTGCACCTGTTATACCGACACAGACCAGCCGATGCAGCTTACTTAATTTAGTTGCCGCTGTTCTTTGAGCAGTCTTATGCCACCAGACAACAGAAGCTTAGATGACTTTTTTCTTCACAACTGTATTAAATGACCAGTACGTCATTTTGGGAGATGGGGGCTGTCTCCATAAGGTCCCTTCAAAAGGTAAAGAAGCTCGCCCATGACTAGGGTCCACAGTAGAGGGGAAAGTACACCTCCTTGAGGGCATCCTCTTGTGGACACGATTATGCCAGCATTCTCGCCTAGCTCAAATATAATAGGATTAATCCTAAACTTTATATACGTACCTCTTCGGCCAAACTCAACCGTTTGCGTTCTCCTCCGGATAACGATTGCACCCGTGTATGAGTTACATCTTGTAGTCCACAGGCGAATAATAGGTCTGAGACGCGCTGTCGTTTCTGGGTGTCTGTAGTTTTTCGATCCATTTTAAAGTGGGACTGTGAGGATACAAACTTTAGTATGTATTAAATAAAGGTCAAACGGTGACTGCTGCTTACTCACCATAAAATATAAGTGCTCGTAAGCTGTAAAAGTTTTCACATTGATTTCGTATTGTGGCAAAAAGCTGGAGATGCGCGTCATATCGGTACGTCCCATTGCGACGCCATTCAAAGTGACATCACCAGTTACTTTACCACGCAGTCGTTGCGATATTGCGGCAAGTAGTGTGGTCTTGCCAGAGCCGCTACAACCCAAAATTGCCACCAGATCACCAGTATTTATATGACCATAAACTGAATTGCGGAAAATATATGTAAGGCAACTTTTTACTTACATATTTTTAAAATAGTAAAGGAGTACATCGTTATTACTGATTTCTAGAACGCCCTATCCCAGAATGAGGTACAGAAACGTCCTGTCTGAGTCAACAAATTTTCAGCTGAGAGAGGGCGTTCTCCAACCAAATTTCTAAAGTTCTTTTCTTTCAGGAGAGGTCGTGATTTGACCATTCACACCCAGTTTTAGTCAAGGTATGACACCGATTGGAATAATTTTCCGGTTTCGGTTTCGCTTTTGTAACGATTTTGTTTTCGATCTTTTTCGGATCAAAATAATGGTTACGGTTTCGGTTTTAAAAAATGTATCGGTTTTAATCGGTGACCTTTCTATAGGATTGTGCGGAGTGGCCGCACTAATTTATTTCCCTAACAAACTTATCCTTACACACCGTCTTTCAGTAGATGCAGCTCTTTAGACTTTCGGCACTCTTGCCAAAAACTATAATTACTTTGTTGCGTCAAAGGCACATAATAATTCAGATTTTTCCACTCCAAACACAAATTGGAAGGCAATACAGGCATTTCCACGACTTTTTATGTGTGAGCGTTTCACGTGTTTGGCAATAACTAACTTTTTTGGTTTCACTGCTTATGGCGAATACTTTTTTTAAGTTCTCACTAGATCAGCGACGGTCTTTGTGCAGCTCGTGGGCGTAACATATCGGTCATTTGCTGCAACACGATACATGATAAAAGTTCTCTGTACACTGTAGAAACTGAGGCTGCTCAAATTCTTGGGAGAACTCTTTGTCGTAAGTCGTTTTAAAATTTGGCGAGATATGCCTCCATGTGGACTAGCTTCTTTAAATTCGTGGTGGGCTACTTTTTTTCCTACAACGTATAGGGATCGATATATTTTGTACTGACTCCGAACGCCGTTTCTTGAAAGACATGTAGGTATTTATGATGACAAACATTTCTGGTAGAAACTCATCCGAAGGGTTATCGAGAAATTTCTACATACGATTAACTTTTTAAGAAACTTTTTCGGTATGATTCTTGTCCCGTATCTTGAACCTTCGTAAATGTAGCCAGCAAGTGATAGCACATACGTGAAAATGGCATGACACGCGGCTGAGCATCACTACGCTAGATATCTTATCATAACCAGGCACATTAAGATATTATCCAGCTTGTAAGCTATTTTGAAGCCTTATCATCATATTTCATCAAAAATCTCCAAAAGTCGTTGCCCACGTTAGTGTAGTTAGATGCTGATGGGAACGTGATAGTACATAAATAATACCTTTTTTTGGGCCTCAAATGCATAAGCAAATAAAAGCGATAACATAGAACACACGTTAGTAATTACAATTAGATTGGAGAGCGCAGTGAGAATTATGAAAATTCACCTGTTTGGAGGTGTCTGGCAGAAGCTTTTGTCATGGTACGAACGAAGTCTAAAAATGACTGATACTACTTAAGGGTAGTGTTCTGCAAAAAATGGGGTACTTAGAAAGAGCCAAAGTTGGCCAAATCCGATAAATTGTTAAGACGGAATTAATTTCCATAGGAAAATCCGCGGGATAGGGGTGTCTGGTTGGAGCAGGGACATTCTTACGGGTCTAAAACGCTAGATACTAACTCAGGGTGGTAGTCTATTACAAATATGTGAAAATCATCCTTTATAAAATAAGTGAAATCGATTTCCAAATTGGGCGAATTTGACCCCTGATTCCTAGGCCCCAGTCATGGTTACAGCCTGGAAATTTTCACAGTAGATTCGGGGAGGACTAGCCAGGGGTAATGGTTTCATCCTTTAAAAAATAAGTAATGTGTGGTGGGTCTGGGCTCTCGGTCTAATAGAACACACATTAATAATTACAATTAGATTAGACTACAGTAAAAGGAGGAAAAAAGTCATAGATAAATTCATTTGTCCCAATTTCAGGGATTTACGGAAGTTTGCGATGCAGATCACATAACCGCTCTCATTTTGTTCGCGAATCATTCTCAATTCGTTCGCGAATCATCCTAAATTCGTTCGCGTTTGATGATCATTTCGTTCGCGAATGATTCTCAATTCGTTCGAGAATAATTCTCAATTTGTTCGCGAATAATTCTCAATTCGTTCGCGAATAATTCTTAATTCGTTTGCGAATGATTCTCAATTTGCTCGCGAAGAAATCTCAATTTGTTCGCGAATCATTCTCAATTCGTTCGTGGATCATTCTCAATTCGTTCGCGAATCATTCTCAATTCCCCTCATATGAAGTGTTTTGAAAAACATTTAAAAATTTTTTTTTTCTGGCAACCCTAGATGTCGCCGAATTGCGTTTTCTTCATATCTTCGGCATATATTGTCGGTTTTTAAAGTGTGATACACCAATTTTTTTCTCTCAAGGAGTGGGGTTTTCCTAAAAAACGTTCATTGATCTCAGGCGCTCCGTTGTGATACCTTTCCGCCATATCTCAGTTGCAACCACCCTAACGTACCGATCTAATAACAGCAATTAAAGACCGAAAAAAATCGTAAATCTTTTACGGTATTAAATTAACTGACATTAGGTCGTTACATTAGGGTGGTAGAAACTGAGATATCGCCGGTTCCAAAGTATACAGATGTATTTACTTTTTAAAAGTTTTGGGAAAACAGCATTTCAAACTTTTATTTTTTCATAGAACTCCATTGTAAAAATGATATTTTGAATGCCATTTCAAAAAAAAAAATTAAATTTTGAAATACTTCTTATACTTTAGAACCGGCGATATGGTGGGTAAGTACCACAATAAAACGCATGAGCTCAATGAACTTTCTTGAGAAAAAACTCCTCTTTGAGACAAAAAAATTGATGTGTCAAGGTGATGGTCCAATGCACGCTTGCTTTGCTGGCTGTGCCTCGAGAAATGTCAAAATTCTTTTCAACACTACTGAAATGTATGAAAGTTGGCCCAGTAGCAGCCTTACTTTGTTTGCTTGAAACGCTTCAAAGCGTCGAATAGCCCAAATCTCTATTTGACAGCGCTTTACACGCTTCGTTCTTTGTCTTGTTTGTGTCATCCTGTATTTTTGACAACTTTTGTAGCTTCTATTGGGCCAAATAAGCTTTAAAAGGAAAGCACGGTTAGCCTAGGTAAGCAAGACAAGCAAAACAAGCGTACATTGGGTCATCAGCTTCACACTTTAAAATGCGACAACAAATGCCAAAGATATGAAGAAAAATGTAATTGGGCGACATCTATGGTTGCCAGAAAAAAAATCTTTTAAATGTTTTTCAAAAACACTTCATATGCGGGGAGGTACGGCCGACTTTTTTTTGGTGATACGCTCTAATGTACATATGTATGAGACTGAATTTAGAATACAAAATGTGAAGAAATTGAATTTCGTTTTATCAGCCAATTTGAGCATAAATTTTGTAGAAGGAAGTTTCTCTGGAAATAGTGTTGAATGTGCGGGACGTATTAAGGATGTTATGTAAGTAAATTGATGGATTGCTAACATTATTCCGACGTCAAACAATTTTTAACATAGGAGATGTGGAAAAAGAGGATATGCAGCCTATCCCTATCCCTATCCCTATCCCTATCCCTATCCCTATCCCTATCCCTATCCCTATCCCTATCCCTATCCCTATCCCTATCCCTATCCCTATCCCTATCCCTATCCCTATCCCTATCCCTATCCCTATCCCTATCCCTATCCCTATCCCTATCCCTATCCCTATCCCTATCCCTATCCCTATCCCTATCCCTATCCCTATCCCTATCCCTATCCCTATCCCTATCCCTATCCCTATCCCTATCCCTATCCCTATCCCTATCCCTATCCCTATCCCTATCCCTATCCCTATCCCTATCCCTATCCCTATCCCTATCCCTATCCCTATCCCTATCCCTATCCCTATCCCTATCCCTATCCCTATCCCTATCCCTATCCCTATCCCTATCCCTATCCCTATCCCTATCCCTATCCCTATCCCTATCCCTATCCCTATCCCTATCCCTATCCCTATCCCTATCCCTATCCCTATCCCTATCCCTATCCCTATCCCTATCACTATCCCTATCCCTATCCCTATCCCTATCCCTATCCCTATCCCTCTCCCTATCCCTATCCCTATCCCTGTCCCTATTACTGATTATACCTTGCTCACTTTTACCGGAACATAGAATTTTTTCCATTTTAATAATATCACTGTTACGCATAAGTAGATGAAGTTTACGCTTATAAGAAAGTTTGTAAATTTTCATGTTACTTCGGTTTTGTAGTGGGCACTTTGGTTAGGCAACAGTGCATAAATTGGAAATTTATAGAAGCGGGAAGTGGGCTTGCGAATAAGGTAAGCCTGCCCACTAAGGAAAACAATAGAAACTTACAACTCACTAGCCATTCATATTTACATACACACAAAAGTAGCTACTTTCACAGAAACAAAAAAGTACTATTCATAAGTACAAATTATCTGTGCTCACATATGTGTAGCCAGCAATGTTGCCTTAAACTATTGTTATGATTATTTGTTGTCTTCAATTAACACAAAAAAAAAAACAGTTTCTTTTACCCAACGGCAATGCATAAGTTGGCGTGGTTGGCAGCCACTAGCCGCTGGTCGCTACCTAATCTTTGCAAGCTACCGCAAAATTATTGTTCATGGAATTTTGCTAGCAAAGTATTTATGCTGTTGTGTGGAAAATAATGTTAAACAGAAATCGAAGACAAAAGAACACTTCATACACGAATACAGGAAATGCTTTTGTTGCAAGTTTTTTTGCCTACAATGTTGGTAAATATTTGTAAAAATACACATATGAGGGTGCCTGTCAAAATAAAGTGGTGCTTTTTATATCGAAATTGTGAAATAAAAGTAGAACCGGTAGAATTTGCTCTGTCCTAAAAATTTTACTAGCTCCCGTTCTCATAATCGTGTTCCTCTTCTCCCTTTCATGCTGCTTCCTCCACTTTCAGTTCCTAGTTAGTTAAATGTAGCGACTCAGGCACAAAGAACCTTATAGGTTATTAGATGTATATTGGAACGATTTTCCGTCATCCCTTGTCAAATTTGGTTTTGTAACAAACCGGTTTCGGCGATCTGCCATCTTCAGTGTTTGATTTCGTTCTGACTTTGTGTCTATCCGTTGTCATGTATTTATAGTCCGGACGCTGTATTCGGTAATGTTAGTACTCGTGTATATGATTGTGTGTTACGAATGTTTCCGAACAGGTACCTGTAATAAGGGTTGTTTTCACACTAGTTAATTTGCTTGTCTCTGCTATGTCAGGTACGTGTGTGTTTAAAGGTTGCTTACTGACGCTCGTTAGTCAGGTAGAAGTCGGTGATTTTTGTCTTTTGATTGGGTTTGTGTGTTCGCTCGTTTATTGTTACTCGTTTGGTTATTGTACCTGCGGTATTGTTCGGTTTTTTGTAAATTAATTTTAGCGGTTCAAATATTGCGTCAGAGATGGTTTTTGTTTGTTCGTTTATTATTCTCCCGTCAAATGTCTTTAGTTTGTATATTTCCATGTTTTCCAGCACATTTAAGCGTCGGCCTTTTCTTTGTATGTGAAGTGTTTTGGCTGTGTTTTTGATGTTGGCCGGGGAGCATTTGTTTTCGAACATGTGATTTGCATAGTTTGATTCTGGTGTAATGGTGGGTTTCCGTGCTTTCTTGTTGTAGTCCCTGACGTGCTCTCGAAATCGTGTACTTATTTTTCGTCCTGTTTGCCCTATGTAGCTGTGCTGGCACTCGCAGGTAAGCTTGTAAATTCCACTTTCGCTAAACGGCTCTTCCGAGTTAGTGTTGGTTCTTAGGTTTTGTCCTAAGTTGTTCGATGTTCTGAACGCTGTGTTGATGTTGTGTTTCTTGAAAAAATTTGCCAATTTGTATGTCGTGTTTCCAGTGTATGTCATCGCCGTCCACATCTTGGATTTCTCTTCTGGGTTGTCTCTTTTTTGCGATCCATGTTTCCTTCGGAGTTTGTCCACTAGGGCTTTTTTGTATCCGTTGCTTGTTGCTATGCTGTATATGGTGGTAAGCTCCTTCCTGTATGATTCGTGGGTGAGGGGTGTTCTTTGAAGTCTGTCCACTAGGTGCCTTAATGCTGCATTCTTGTGCTGTTGAGGATGGTTTGATGTAGAGTGAATTATGGTGTTCGTAGTTGTTGGTTTTCTGTAGATGTCGTAGTTAAACTTGTTTGTTAGTCGGTCAATTCTTATCGTTAGGTCCAGGTAATTCAGTTCTCCGTCCTTCTCGGTTTCCATAGTGAATTTTATGTTTTCATGCTGTTTGTTTAAGAATTCTAGTATTCGTTCTTCATTGTTGGTATTCAATACGCAGATGATCTCGTCGACGTACCTTGCGTAAAAAGTCACTCCTAGGTTTGTGTTTAGTTCTTGAATGTATTTTGTCTCCAAGTTCTGCATGAATGCCTCCATGAGAATGGATGATGTTGGGTTACCCATTCCTAGTCCGTTCGTTTGTCTATATATTTTATTGTTGAATTTGAAGTAATTTTGCTGTAGAGTTGTTCTTAGTGTGTTGGTAATTTGTGCTGTTTTGATCTTATCTTTTGTTTTGTCAAGTAGTGTTTTGTGTATTATATCCAGTGTCTCTGACAGTGGTACAGAAGGGTACAAGTCTTTTATGTCAAATGAGACGATTGTGCTGTTCTCTGCGAGTTTTACGGTTTCAAGTTTTTCTATTAGTTCGGTTGTATTCTTTATTGTATGTTCATGGTCTAGTTCAAGTGTGTCGCTCAGTATCGTCTTCAGATATTTTGACAGCTTATACCCCGGCGCTGACTTGAAATTGATAATTGGCCGCATTGGCGTGTCTTGCTTATGTATTTTTGGTAGCGCTATTAGTGGGGGAGTCGATGGGTTCATTTGTGTCAGAGTACATCCCGTCCTTTCGTCTATTATTTTTGTGGCATTTTTTATAGCCCCTTTGATTTCGGTCTGGTATTTATCGGTGGGGTTCTCGTTAATTACGCGGCATTTCATATCTTTGATTAGTCTTTCGGTCTTTGTTATGTAT
>CAXKVI010000295.1:0-58781 GCA_964058755.1 Campiglossa producta
CAAAAAAAAAAATTGTATACAAAAGCAGCGGGAATTGTCTCAAAGAAAAGTACGTCGATCGAAGAACGTATTACCGTCCTATCCTACTAAGGTATTCATAGCACACCAACACTCTGTATGTGGGGATGAAAAGGTGGAAACTCTCCCGACATCTAAACCCGCCCTTCCTGTTAACGAGATTGTAGTATGTTTCGTTAACCCATGTTGTTATTTTTACTCACCTCATCAGGACATGTCTCTATGTTTCGTCAACCCCTATAGCCCAAATAAACTACTACCACATTTTTATGTCTAATTTAACAATATTTAATTCCATTGTAATTCATTCAAAAAAAAAAATTTTTTCTTTTATACAAAATTCAGTTTACATTTGGTAAAAGTTATTCAATTTGAAAGTACTTTATGTCTAACCTTCGAACAATTATGTGGGTAATCTAGGTATTCTAGTACACCCTAACCTTAACTTTGCTATTTAAATCTGTGAAGAGAAAAAAAAACTAGTTTTCCCTCCGAGCAACAAAAAAAAAACTTTATAAAGAAAACAATCTTAGCTAGAAGCAAGTGGGAACAGTGTTATCATACTCTTCCCTAAAGTCAATTGGGATAATTTAAGTGGCAATAATAGTTACAAACATACGTGTATATATATATAAACAGATAATATGCACAATATTAGAAAGACTTACGTTTGTTGATTTGCAGCAGCGACGCGACGTTGGGCCCAGCGTAGCCGACGAAGTCAATTGCTATCAAGTATGTTCGACGGTTAGCGAATGTTCATTTGCATGATACGATGGTTGTAACGTTTGATAGTGCTGTTACCATCGTTGCTTCTACCTAAAAATGCTTCGCATCAAATTTATTGGGCCTAGCCCTTAACTAATATTTAATTTAAGGTCGAATGCTTTCATTAATAAATTTAACGAATCTATGCTAAGATAGATTTACGCGAGCGGACTCGACGTGTTGGATCGAATATTGCCGGTATGAAGGAAATTACATGGTTGGAGAACAATTAACCCTCTTCTCGCAGTATACCACACCGGCACAAAAGAAAATATGTTAATTATTATTTACGTTATTCGCAATTAATAGACACGAAAACTCTAATTCACTGATTTGGTTTCTTAAATTTAATAAAAATTGTGTTCCTCTTCCTGGGGAATTTTGGTTGCTGCAGGTTACTTCCTCCTCTCTTCCTCTCCTCTGGCGATCATTATGGTTTGAGTTTGTTTCGTGGTAATGCTTGTAGCATATCGAATATTTGATTTATCGGAACCAAATTTTGGCTTTTGAAAACGTTCGGTATCGATAATATCGGGAATTAGCAAAATTCGTGTGGCATTGGCTGGCGTTTTCGACTCGAAATAAACGAACTAAAGGAGTTGTGATCACTTTTTTAGTTCATGGGTAGTTCGGGTAGGACTTCCGCTAACACGTGTGAGGCACATTTATTTGGGAATGTTCCGCGGGAAACGAAATGGAATTATTTAGTTAACCATAGTTTGTGACGGGTTTGCAGCCGCATTATTGCACATAAATTTTGGAAAGTTTAGCGGGTATTTTATTTTGCACGGTTCACACACTTTCTGGATCAAGCCCAATTTTTCCCGATGCCCTCACTAAATTATTTTATTTTTGGCAGTCAGATCACTTTGATCTTTAACTAAGATTTTGTACGTTTTGCGTATTCCGCGGTTGCTTAAGAACTGCCTGCTCGACTAGACCAGACAACTCAACCGACCCCCAAAATGACTGTCCCTGCACGAGGTACGTGATATGTACTCAAGATGATCGCAATGCGCTGCACAAAAGAGAGACTCGCAAAAAAAAAAACCTGTTGTGCAGTAGCATGACGTCATTAATGGCGTGATCGTCAATATGCAAATTATATCGAATGTCTGCTAATCCGCCTCCCGTTATGGTTATTGTTAGCTTATCAGTCTCGTCTTCTTTGTAAGAAAATGAGCTGATCAACTGTACCTTCTCAATTAACCCAGCAGTTAAATTTTGGATACCCCTCACAATCTCCCCCGCCCAGACAGATGCTATACGATGCTTTGCGGAAGTATACATCTGATTCTGGAGTCTAATCGAAGTGGACTCGATTTCCAGCCTTGAAATTCACCAAATGTCTTTCACATGATAGGTTCCTGTGCCTTTATTACCCACATCTTCTAACACATAATAAGCGTTGCCTAGTCTTTTTACAACCTTAGCTTTAATGCCTTTTGGTGCAAGTTTGGCGTTAAAATGCTTCTGGAGGTTGCTCTGGACAAAATTCCTGCGTACAACTTCCTGACCGACCTGAAATTCCCTCTTTCTGGCTCGTAAATTGTAGGAACGAACGTTCCTGTCGTATGCCTGCTTGAGCTTTGCATTAATAGCTTCTCTAATAATAGCAAATTCGTCTTCCCTTGGTAATTTAACAGAGCCTTCCGCCAGCAACCCAAGATTCCTAAGAAGTCTGTAATCACTTCCGTGAGTGATCATGTTTTGCCCGAACACAACATGGTAGGGCGATTGACCCACGCTATGGTGTAAACTATTTCGTAAGGCACTGTTGATGCTACTAATGTAAAGGTCCCAGCTCCTTTGATCTTTACGTACGAAAGACCTCAACGCTTCATTGATGCTCCTGTTTACGCGCTCTGAAGCATTGGACTGTGGTGAATATACTGCAGTCCGTGTGTGTCGGATTCCACACTTGGTAAGGAAATTGGTAAACTCCTTACTGGTGAATTGACTGCCATTATCGGACACCACGGTTTCTGGGACTCCAAAGCAATCGAAGATATTAGCTTTTAAAAATTCGATTATTAGGGTGGATGTAAATTTACGCAAAGGCTTTAAAAATGTAAACTTTGAAAAATGATCCAATACTATTAAGATACCTGTGTTGCCCTTTCTGGTGCGAGGAAACGGACCTATCAAATCCACGTATAATCTCTGAAAAGGTCTTTCTGTTTCAACCATCTGCCCCATTGGCGTACGAAGAGCGTATGTCGGAGTTTTGGAGGTCTTGCACAAATTACACGAAAGCACATAGTTGCGGATCTCTGTCGCCATACCTGGCCAATAGAAGTGCCTACGTATGCGCTCCAACGTTTTGGCAACGCCTCCGTGAGCTGATGTGGGTGAATCATGT
This sequence comes from Campiglossa producta, assembly GCA_964058755.1. Taxonomy (NCBI): domain Eukaryota; kingdom Metazoa; phylum Arthropoda; class Insecta; order Diptera; family Tephritidae; genus Campiglossa; species Campiglossa producta. The sequence goes on from CAXKVI010000295.1 coordinate 3,149, forward strand.
GCTGAATACATAACGTCTTTTCGTAGCCCTGTTGGAACGTACAGCTTCCACACGTCCTCATCCGCGTTTTCACTGTTCTCGAAAGACGTACGATGGTAAATAAACTTGTCAACCACTTTATAATCGGGCATATTGGACTGAACAAGTTTGTCTCTCAGGGTCTTGTATTCGTCGCTTTCGAAGAGTTCTGATTCGATATCTATTTCTGGCAAAACATCCACACTCAACTCCTCTATACTAGCTTCCTCGCCCTCGTAAACTCGAGATAACGCATCTGCCACTTTGTTGTCACATCCTTTACGATGCTCAATCGTGAAAGTGAAGCCTTGAAGTTTAAGAGCCCATCGCGCTAATCTTCCACTCAGGTCTTTTTGACTCATAAGCCACTTGAGGCTGGCGTGGTCCGTCACCACTTTGAACTCTTGCCCTTCAATATATGGCCGAAATTTCTTTATGGACAGCACGACAGCGAGGCACTCTAGCTCAGTGACGGTGTAGTTTCTCTGCGCCTTGTTTAGCTTATGTGAGAAATGAGCGATGGGTCGTTCGTCTCCACTTTCATCGCATTGAGCTAAAAGGCCTCCGACACCGCACTGACTTGCGTCGCACTGTACAATAAAAGGCTTATCGTAGTTTGGATGTACTAAAAGCGGTGCTGCAGTAAGCTTTTGCTTAACCTTATCAAACGCTTCCTGTGCGGCGGGATTCCATATAAACTTTTTCTTTTTGGATAACAACTCTGTCAGCGGAAAAGTCAGGCTAGCGTATTCGGATATAAAGCGGCGATACCACCCACTCATTCCCAGGAATTGCCGAAGTTGCCGAACGGTTTTAGGGACTGGGTACTCCTCAATGGCCCGTACTTTGTCGGCATCTACGGACAAGGAACCATCGCCTACCACGAAGCCTAAGTACTTTACCCTACGCAAGCCGAAACTACTTTTCTTTATGTTAATCGTCAGGCCGGCTTTCCTAAGTTGGCATGCGACTTCCATTAAGTGGGTTATATGCTCCTCAAATGACTGTGACGCTATGAGCAAGTCGTCCAAGTAAACGAACACATGCGTCTTGAGATGGTAAGGAATTACTTGGTCCATCAACCGACACATGGTTTGGGGCGCATTGCACAGTCCAAACGGCATTCGTTTGAACTGATACAATGGTCGGTTGGGTATAGTAAACGCAGTTTTTGGTCGAGACTCTAGGGACAAGTTTATTTGCCAAAAGGCATCTTTCAAGTCAATTTTTGATATACAATTAACAGGTGGTAATCGGGACAACAGACCGTCTATGTTTGGAATGGGGTACGCGTCTTTGGCGGTTAATTCGTTCAACTTCCTCGAATCTAGGCAAAACCTTGCTTTTCCTGGCTTGACTATCAGAACGCCAGGGGATGACCAGGGTGAACTTTTTGCCTCTTCGATCACTCCTAAGCTTAGCATGCGGTCTATCTCTTCGCACAGTATTTTCTCTCTCGCGGGCGATATGGGATAATACCGTTGCTTTACTGGAGTGGCATTGCCAGTGTCTATATGATGCTCTATCAAAGTGGTTGTACCAAGGCCTTCTTTTTCTGATGAAGGAAAAGCCGATATCGCGATCTCGAGTTGCTGTTTTTGGGTTGGAGTAAGAGGCAGGGCTTCTGACTCCTCGTCTAAGCTGAGTTGGTTGACCATAGGTTCAGCACATACTTTTACACCGAAGATTTGCCAAAAGTCCATTCCGCATATTACGTTGGTTGTCACAGTAGGTACTATCAGGAACTCCATTTCCTTTTGCTGATTGTTGAAAGTCAAAGTCATAGTGATTATTCCCGCTACTGTCTGCCTTTTTCCGTCCGCAGTTTTCACGCTCCCAATGCATTTTTTGTATACTCCTATTTCGTTGTTCAATATTGATCTTGCCAATTCAGCACCTATGCAGCTTTTATTGGCTCCGCTATCTAAAAGACCGAGGTAGTTTTTTCCAAAAATTTCAAGATTAGCGTACGGTCGAATGTCGGAGGCATCATAGACTATTGGCGATATGACGTAGCGTTTCAAAGTTTTGTGTCGCTGCCAGAAATCGTGCATGCGCTTAGCTGAACGAGATTTGGCGGGTGTACAGATAGCGGTGGAAAATATCCGCTCTCTGGCCTGGTTATATTCGGCCAGACGAATATGGTAGGGCTTGCGGTGACGATTAGAGCCGATCGTAACTGAAGGACTGGATTCCGATTGGGTATGTGATGCATCTGGTGATTTTATTGGCAAGCTGTGGTTCGAGGCAACACCTAGTTCATATTCCGATTTTTGACCACCGGATGTCCATCCTTCGTTCGATGAACATCCTTCAATGCGTTTTCCGGCATTGCAGAACATTTGGTACATGTTGGTTTGAACGTGTCTGGTGCTCCACACCCATAGCAAAATATCCGACGCGCTTTGAGACAATCCTGATATCTGTGACCTATATGTTCGCAGTTCCAACATTTCAGTTTCCCTACATCTATAGCGTCTACCTCTCCTGTCACTTCAAGTTCCTGCAAAGGACCTACGGGGCTACATTCCCTATCGTGAGATAATTGGTATACTTGGCGTCTTGGTTGGTTTGATTTTTGACCATAGCATTGTAAATCACGGAAGAATTTCTCGTGCTTCCTAGCCTCTCTACGCAGACTTGCGATGTCCTCGATCTCTAAGTGAAGCAACTCGTGGCGTAAATCAGATTTCAAATTGCGTGTTAGAGTCTCGACTAACTCCGAGTCATTCATCTGAGATCGCAAACGGTCGCACATGGTCATTACTGCGTCGAGAAAATCGTCGAAAGTTTCGTTTGGCTTCTGCTTACGTCTCCTTATGTCATCACGAATTTCTGAGTCGGTAGCAAAGTCTTTAAACTGGCGTCGCATTGCTTCACACAGATCAAACCATTCTAGGTTATCGCTTTGTTGGCGATACCTCCAAAACCATTGTAGTGCTTTCCCCTCGAACAGGGAGTGTACATGTTGGCATAGGATGTTAAAATTACCATGTAGATGCAACGACGTAAGAGTATTGACACGGTAAATGAATTGGTCCACTGATAAAACATCATTGAGACCACTAAAGCGAATCTGCCAATTGCGAATTAAATTTGACAATTTTTCATTGGCAATCGACAGCCTATTTACTCCCATTGATTCATTACGCCTTTCATTAGGAAAACCTCTATTAGATCGTAACTCGTCGTAAGGAGCGTCCCGGGGCCAAGTCGGTGGTTCTTCCCGGTGAAAACTGGTGGAAGGATGGGGTCTATTATCTGCTAAATTAAGACTAGCCATCATCTGTCGTAAGTCATTCGAAATATCGTTTGTCATTTCCGATCGGAACACGTTCAGTGATTCCACTATTAAGTCCCTAACTCTTTCTTCGGACATGACATTGTGGTTTGCTACGTGATGTCCCCCACCACGTGTGTTTCTAGGGCTTTGTGTCTGGTGGGAAGTAGGCATTGCTGAAGCAGCAAGGCGGAGATGGGGATTACTTTGTAAGTACCTTCGGGTGTTTATTCGGTCTCGCGGTATCGTTCCGGTTCTTCGACCAGCTTGGTGAGGGATCCTACCGGTTGCGCTAGCCTCGGTGTTACCACCAGTCAACATACTCAAGGTACATTCTTGTCTACACACAGGGCATGTTTCATTTTCCTCAAGCCAGGTTTTTAGACATTTGGAGTGAAAATAATGATTGCACGGGGTTTCTAATTGATCCTCGTTACCTTGTAAAACTTCACTACATATTGCGCAAATGGTATTATTCAGGGGGTCTATGTCTATTCCGCCAGAGGCTTCGTCGGGACTACGTGTCACCGGCATTGTGAAAAAAAATTTATCTAACAATATATGTATGTATTTCTATCTAATGGACGTCTTTGGGGGAAAACTTCAACCCGTTCTCCCTCTTATTATAAAAAAATAATTATATGAGAGCAAAACAAAAAGAAAATATATAATTTTCATGCGAAAAGACTATCACTTAATCAAGTTTATCTACTTCTTATTTTTCAAATTTATACGGCTTTAGGGGCTGACTGCTACGTTGGTACGTCCTGACGGAAAATAAGGCGAGCAACAATAAAAATGTACAGAGCGTTGGTGTTCCATGGGATCATAAAGAAATGTGCCATAATATTCATTATTTATACTTTGGTTTCGTTCCGAAAATTGCCAGAAAAAAATCCAAAAGTAACCTAAATGACTACGTAAAGTCTAAATTTCAAGGGTGGCGTTAGGGTACCGAAACGTAAAATTCAGTAAACCTAAAATCGCGCTTTCACAACAAAAATGTATCGACTACTTCAAGTCTAATACAACAACTCTCTTAATTGAGTTTATAAAAGTAACGGTTTAGCTTTGGGAAAAATAGGCGGTCATGGTACGAAAACGTCCACACCATGCGCTTCCGGCTTGTTTGACCCAAGGCTGAAATTTTATTTAATATCCGGAGCTACAGGAAATGACTAGCATCATATCTCTGTGGGCCCCACGTTGGGCGCCAAAATCTTCTGTAACGGCTTTCTCCTATAACAGCTGCTTGATAAAAGGGAAAATAAGTAGGTGACCACATCTAAGGTAGATCTGCATACCTAGCTGTGCTTCAGCGTGGCTCAGGGACAGTGGGCGTGGGCTTACCTCGATGCGATCAGCGAAAGCTATACACGAATGATTTAAATGTATGCAGGATTACGGAATTAGGCACAACAAAAAAAAAATTGTATACAAAAGCAGCGGGAATTGTCTCAAAGAAAAGTACGTCGATCGAAGAACGTATTACCGTCCTATCCTACTAAGGTATTCATAGCACACCAACACTCTGTATGTGGGGATGAAAAGGTGGAAACTCTCCCGACATCTAAACCCGCCCTTCCTGTTAACGAGATTGTAGTATGTTTCGTTAACCCATGTTGTTATTTTTACTCACCTCATCAGGACATGTCTCTATGTTTCGTCAACCCCTATAGCCCAAATAAACTACTACCACATTTTTATGTCTAATTTAACAATATTTAATTCCATTGTAATTCATTCAAAAAAAAAAATTTTTTCTTTTATACAAAATTCAGTTTACATTTGGTAAAAGTTATTCAATTTGAAAGTACTTTATGTCTAACCTTCGAACAATTATGTGGGTAATCTAGGTATTCTAGTACACCCTAACCTTAACTTTGCTATTTAAATCTGTGAAGAGAAAAAAAAACTAGTTTTCCCTCCGAGCAACAAAAAAAAAACTTTATAAAGAAAACAATCTTAGCTAGAAGCAAGTGGGAACAGTGTTATCATACTCTTCCCTAAAGTCAATTGGGATAATTTAAGTGGCAATAATAGTTACAAACATACGTGTATATATATATAAACAGATAATATGCACAATATTAGAAAGACTTACGTTTGTTGATTTGCAGCAGCGACGCGACGTTGGGCCCAGCGTAGACGACGAAGTTGCATTCAATTGCTATCAAGTATGTTCGACGGTTAGCGAATGTTCATTTGCATGATACGATGGTTGTAACGTTTGATAGTGCTGTTACCATCGTTGCTTCTACCTAAAAATGCTTCGCATCAAATTTATTGGGCCTAGCCCTTAACTAATATTTAATTTAAGGTCGAATGCTTTCATTAATAAATTTAACGAATCTATGCTAAGATAGATTTACGCGAGCGGACTCGACGTGTTGGATCGAATATTGCCGGTATGAAGGAAATTACATGGTTGGAGAACAATTAACCCTCTTCTCGCAGTATACCACACCGGCACAAAAGAAAATATGTTAATTATTATTTACGTTATTCGCAATTAATAGACACGAAAACTCTAATTCACTGATTTGGTTTCTTAAATTTAATAAAAATTGTGTTCCTCTTCCTGGGGAATTTTGGTTGCTGCAGGTTACTTCCTCCTCTCTTCCTCTCCTCTGGCGATCATTATGGTTTGAGTTTGTTTCGTGGTAATGCTTGTAGCATATCGAATATTTGATTTATCGGAACCAAATTTTGGCTTTTGAAAACGTTCGGTATCGATAATATCGGGAATTAGCAAAATTCGTGTGGCATTGGCTGGCGTTTTCGACTCGAAATAAACGAACTAAAGGAGTTGTGATCACTTTTTTAGTTCATGGGTAGTTCGGGTAGGACTTCCGCTAACACGTGTGAGGCACATTTATTTGGGAATGTTCCGCGGGAAACGAAATGGAATTATTTAGTTAACCATAGTTTGTGACGGGTTTCCAGCCGCATTATTGCACATAAATTTTGGAAAGTTTAGCGGGTATTTTATTTTGCACGGTTCACACACTTTCTGGATCAAGCCCAATTTTTCCCGATGCCCTCACTAAATTATTTTATTTTTGGCAGTCAGATCACTTTGATCTTTAACTAAGATTTTGTACGTTTTGCGTATTCCGCGGTTGCTTAAGAACTGCCTGCTCGACTAGACCAGACAACTCAACCGACCCCCAAAATGACTGTCCCTGCACGAGGTACGTGATATGTACTCAAGATGATCGCAATGCGCTGCACAAAAGAGAGACTCGCAAAAAAAAAAACCTGTTGTGCAGTAGCATGACGTCATTAATGGCGTGATCGGCAATATGCAAATTATATCGAATGTCTGCTAATCCGCCTCCCGTTATGGTTATTGTTAGCTTATCAGTCTCGTCTTCTTTGTAAGAAAATGAGCTGATCAACTGTACCTTCTCAATTAACCCAGCAGTTAAATTTTGGATACCCCTCACAAATAAAGAGTTAAGTGTTTCACTTAAGTAATACATAAAGGTAAAAAACTACTTTTCTTATTTTCTACTTTGTATCAACATATAACATCTACTTAGTTGTATTGGCTTTAGTCCATATCGGTCATTTGAATTAAAATTTTGAAAAATATTATTGGTCAGTTCGTAAAATATACGTGAATTAAATAAACGTTTTGACGTGCTCTATGCACCTCAAAAAATGGAAATCCGGTACACATAATGACCAGAGTTTACCATTTGTGGCTCCTATGGCTTGGCATTATCAAATATATCACACGCCCAATGATTGCTACTTCTGCCAAACAAGTATCGATGGTTACCGCTATAAATCTCGTCACTGCATAAAATATGCTGATGTACTGTCTGTTTCAAAACTAATCCTGAGAGAAAAAGCGGATGAGGCGACTGTGTACAGAAAACCAGAAAGTGTTTCTGAATCCAACCCTCAATTTTCAAAAAAGCGAATTGACCAACCGTATATTCCAACTGGGACAAGAGGAACGGAGCGTGTATTTTGGACTATTGTGATCTTGTGCGGGATTTGGATTTGTCTATAAGGCAAACAGAGAAGTTGGCCCCTCGATTGAAGCAGTGGAATTTGGTAGAAAATACCTTCATGAATTTTTGGAAGCGTATGGAGAAATGGGATGCAACATGTCCATAAAAATTCATTTATTGCACTCCCGTTTGGAATTTTTCCCAGACTATCTCGGTCAATTTAGCGACGAACAAGGAGAACGTTTTCATCAAGAGATATTGACGATTGAAAAACGGTTTGCAGGAAAGAACCAAGTGAGGATGTTAGCTAATTACTGCTGGTGAAATTGATGATTCGTCATTTAAATGAAAAAGATCAAGCAAACATTTCTAACTCCAACCTATTTTGAAAAAGTAAATTTTTCTGTATACAAAGAACAATGGAATCAATAAAAATAATATAAAGAGTTTTACTGCTGAAATTCTTGTTTTCGAAAAAACGTTGTAACTTCTTCAATTTTTAACATTTTTCAATAAATAAAGTCTAGTTTTACTGAGAATTAATAGTAGAACAATAATATTTGTTTTAACTAAAGCATGTTTTTCGAATTGTACCAAAAAAATGGCGTCAAACTCGAAAAAACGAAAAAAATTTACGAAAATTTCAGATTTAGGTGCAAAAATTTCTTCTGCTGTTTATATATTAAGAAAACCATTATTTAACTTTACAAACCCGTTGGAAAAATTTAAATCGGTTCAAAAATAGCCCTTCTAGGAATTTTTATGTGCCGACAGACATGAAAAAAAAACGGTTTTTAACGATAAAAAAAATTTGAGGGTACAGGCGATTTTTCAAATACCGTTTCGTGTTACCCTCGACTAGATAAACAATCTTAGCTAGGTCGCATGATGAGTGTTTTTTCACTGTAACTCTGTGTAATCCATCATATTTAAAGAGAAATCTTCATAGAAAATTTTAAAATCAGCCAAAGCGAAATCAGCGAAAGTCATTTTACCGACAAAGATGGTGGAGCAAGAATGACGCAACTTCCATTTGCGTCGTTCTTGAACTAAATTATTGCCCAAAAATATATGATCAAGTAAAGGCTCATTTACACGGGTCGATTTTTATCGAACCACTTGTGTTCAACCCTTAAATACAAGGTGAAGATCGATCGAATTGCTGTTTACACGGTCGATTGAAAAAAAGGTTAGAATACTTACATGTGACCATAATTTTTTTCGCTCAAATATTTATTTTATTTTTAATAATATAGTAGGAACAAAGAAAATGTATACCCATTTTGGGAAACTCACAAGGATTTTGATTTCAAAAAATACTGGAGCGAAAAAAAAACAACTAATCAATTGCGTCGTTATTGAACTGACGTCAACTAGAAAAATGTGGTAATGCAATAACGACGCAAGTGGTCTAGCGCGGAAACTACTTGTAATACAATTATAAAATTTATACACAGCAAAGATTAGCACTTTTTAAAGCTTTTGTGCTCGTTATATCGAAACTTTAAAATTGACATTTGCGTCGTTATTGAACCAGGGAAGCGAATTGTTCGTGTTAGGCCGCTGATATTCCGGTAAAATCTTCTATTATACCAACGTACATTAGGGTGTGCCTAATATTGTACAAATTAGAACTCATTAGCGAAATATGAAATTATGTAAGTGTATGTTTGTATGTATATGAGCATGAGTAGATATTTTTGTGCAAAAGGTAGTATACCAACAGGTTATCATAACCTCTAACGGGATTTTTAGCCGAGCTTCTCTTTCCAACTTGTGGTGTGTTGCTTTTGAGTTTTTCCTACAAGTTGGCGGGACCTACAGTTTTTTGCCGACTCCGAACGGCACTTGCAAAGCAAATGAATTTTTTGCTGAGAAGCTTCTCATGGCAGATATACACCCGGAGAGTTTGCCAAACTACTGCCGAGGGGCGACCCCGTTTAGAAAAATCGTTTTTCTAAATAATTTTTGATGTTACTTTTGCCGGGCATCGAACCGCCACGACTTGGTGTAGAAGGCCAAACACTTAACCGCTACACCACGGCGGCCGCCAAAAGCGTGTATGTACTTGACGTGTAAAATGGCGCATGTGCAAAAATATAAAAATTCAGTATACTTCATATAAATGGCTATATACAAAGTATAAGTATGTGGCGTTTGTGCAGAACCGCCATGTTCGAAATGGCTTATGTGCAAAAGTATCAAATTTCAATGTTTTGCATATAAATGGGTAAGAATAACTTATAAGTGTATGGCCTTGTGTAAAACCACGTAAGTCGATGGTTTTGCAAAATTGCGTATGTGTAAAAATGTAAAAATCCAATATTATTCATAAAACAGCTCGTACTTCATTTGAAGTTATAAAGCGTATGTTTAAATGTTGGGAGGGCTCCGAAGCCTTCGGATTGGGGTCATCACACTCCCCCCTCGCCTACCGCAAATAAGACTTATTATTAGTTGTAATAAGGCTTATTGTAACCGTATTCTTCCATTTTGGCGCTGGGTTCTTCGTATTTGATTCTGGTATTATTAAACAACATATTGGTTATGTACACAAGTTACCGTTTGTGATCGTTATTGTATGGATCACCTTATACCTGGGACATTGCTGAAAACTCTATTGCCCTGTGTCTGAGGGGGCGTTTTGCTGCGCTTATCATCGGCGTGTTATGTGTTGTTGGGTTTTTTGTGCGTGTCCTTAATTGAAAGGATACCAAGTAATCTTTTATTTCGCGGTTTTGTTGGTTGGCTGTGTTGTTGGCGTACTCCGCTGCCATCTCATCCCGATTTCTATTGTCGATGTCTCGCCCTGTGTCTCCTCGACGATCAATTGTTCGTTTTCCGGTGGGGATTCTACCTGTGGACTATTAGTTGATAACTCCTTTATCGATGATGAGCCACATCTCGCTACTTTGTTACAGTTTCTTTGCTGTCGCGCTCTTAGCATTTGCATTGCTACTTTGGATGTCGATGGTTGTTCTGACTCGTGTGGCGTCTCTGGTTTCTCGGAATCTTTGGTATTCGTGGTTTCTTTAAAACTTACTCTTCGATGTGTGCTTTGCCTGTTGTTGCTACTGGGTTGTTGCCCGCGTGTTTCATTCTGGCCTGGGCTCTGCTCCTGCGCGTCATCTCTTTGTACCTCGGCCTCGTGATAGGACTTCAGCTCGCTTAAGTGTGCTGTCCTTATCTTTCAATTGTGTACCTTGTCCAGCTCTACGATTACCGGTGACACAAACTTAATCACTCGGTGTGGGCCACTGTATTTGGATGCTAATTTCGCCGCGAAATTGTCCACTGCTTTGAAAATTTTAAAATCAGCCAAAGCGAAATCAGCGAAAGTCATTTTACCGACAAAGATGGTGGAGCAAGAATGACGCAACTTCCATTTGCGTCGTTCTTGAACTAAATTATTGCCCAAAAATGTATGATCAAGTAAAGGCTCATTTACACGGGTCGATTTTTATCGAACCACTTGTGTTCAACCCTTAAATACAAGGTGAAGATCGATCGAATTGCTGTTTACACGGTCGATTGAAAAAAAGGATAGAAAAATCGACCCGTGTAAATCATCCTTAATACTTACATGTGACCATAATTTTTTTCGCTCAAATATTTATTTTATTTTTAATAATATAGTAGGAACAAAGAAAATGTATACCCATTTTGGGAAACTCACAAGGATTTTGATTTCAAAAAATACTGGAGCGAAAAAAAACAACTAATCAATTGCGTCGTTATTGAACTGACGTCAACTAGAAAAATGTGGTAATGCAATAACGACGCAAGTGGTCTAGCGCGGAAACTACTTGTAATACAATTATAAAATTTATACACAGCAAAGATTAGCACTTTTTAAAGCTTTTGTGCTCGTTATATCGAAACTTTAAAATTGACATTTGCGTCGTTATTGAACCAGGGAAGCGAATTGTTCGTGTTAGGCCGCTGATATTCCGGTAAAATCTTCTATTATACCAACGTACATTAGGGTGTGCCTAATATTGTACAAATTAGAACTCATTAGCGAAATATGAAATTATGTAAGTGTATGTTTGTATGTATATGAGCATGAGTAGATATTTTTGTGCAAAAGCGTGTATACCAACAGGTTATCATAACCTCTAACGGGATTTTTAGCCGAGCTTCTCTTTCCAACTTGTGGTGTGTTGCTTTTGAGTTTTTCCTACAAGTTGGCGGGACCTACAGTTTTTTGCCGACTCCGAACGGCACTTGCAAAGCAAATGAATTTTTTGCTGAGAAGCTTCTCATGGCAGATATACACCCGGAGAGTTTGCCAAACTACTGCCGAGGGGCGACCCCGTTTAGAAAAATCGTTTTTCTAAATAATTTTTGATGTTACTTTTGCCGGGCATCGAACCGCCACGACTTGGTGTAGAAGGCCGAACACTTAACCGCTACACCACGGCGGCCGCCAAAAGCGTGTATGTACTTGACGTGTAAAATGGCGCATGTGCAAAAATATAAAAATTCAGTATACTTCATATAAATGGCTATATACAAAGTATAAGTATGTGGCGTTTGTGCAGAACCGCCATGTTCGAAATGGCTTATGTGCAAAAGTATCAAATTTCAATGTTTTGCATATAAATGGGTAAGAATAACTTATAAGTGTATGGCCTTGTGTAAAACCACGTAAGTCGATGGTTTTGCAAAATTGCGTATGTGTAAAAATGTAAAAATCCAATATTATTCATAAAACAGCTCGTACTTCATTTGAGCTTATAAAGCGTATGTTTAAATGTTGTGAGGGCTCCGAAGCCTTCGGATTGGGGTCATCACACTCCCCCCTCGCCTACCGCAAATAAGACTTATTATTAGTTGTAATAAGGCTTATTGTAACCGTATTCTTCCATTTTGGCGCTGGGCTCTTCGTATTTGATTCTGGTATTATTAAACAACATATTGGTTATGTACACAAGTTACCGTTTGTGATCGTTATTGTATGGATCACCTTATACCTGGGACATTGCTGAAAACTCTATTGCCCTGTGTCTGAGGGGGCGTTTTGCTGCGCTTATCATCGGCGTGTTATGTGTTGTTGGGTTTTTTGTGCGTGTCCTTAATTGAAAGGATACCAAGTAATCTTTTATTTCGCGGTTTTGTTGGTTGGCTATGTTGTTGGCGTACTCCGCTGCCATCTCATCCCGATTTCTATTGTCGATGTCTCGCCCTGTGTCTCCTCGACGATCAATTGTTCGTTTTCCGGTGGGGATTCTACCTGTGGACTATTAGTTGATAACTCCTTTATCGATGATGAGCCACATCTCGCTACTTTGTTACAGTTTCTTTGCTGTCGCGTTCTTAGCATTTGCATTGCTACTTTGGATGTCGATGGTTGTTCTGACTCGTGTGGCGTCTCTGGTTTCTCGGAATCTTTGGTATTCGTGGTTTCTTTAAAACTTACTCTTCGATGTGTGCTTTGCCTGTTGTTGCTACTGGGTTGTTGCCCGCGTGTTTCATTCTGGCCTGGGCTCTGCTCCTGCGCGTCATCTCTTTGTACCTCGGCCTCGTGATAGGACTTCAGCTCGCTTAAGTGTGCTGTCCTTATCTTTCAATTGTGTACCTTGTCCAGCTCTACGATTACCGGTGACACAAACTTAATCACTCGGTGTGGGCCACTGTATTTGGATGCTAATTTCGCCGCGAAATTGTCCACTGCTTTGGACAATTGGTGCTCTTTCACCAATGCCAAGTTGCTTATAGCCGGTTGCCATTGTCTCCTGCGCAAGTTGTAATTTCTTGCCTGCTCCGTCGATGCCCTCTGCTGCTTACGCCGTACCATGTCATATACCTCCTTTATCTTTGCTGCTTTTTCGCCCAAGATGGCCTTTTCCTCGCCCGTGCCAAACGTCTGCTCGTCGTAGAGGGAGCCTGGAATTCTAGGCTCTCTACCTTGTACTACATATGCAGGACTGTATCCTGTCGATTCACACACACTCGTGTTTAGTGCCAACGAAATCTCTGATATAAACTCATCCCAATTCCTCCGATCCTTGCCGGTAAGCTGTGATATCATTCTCTTAACATTTCGGTTTGCTCTCTCTGTCGGGTTTTCCTGTGGGGTATATGGTGCTGTCAGCTGGTTTTTTATACCAAGCTCTTGTAAAAATCGTTTAAAACTTCAAATAATAAATTCTGCTAATAAATTGCGCCCCGTTGTCGGTTATTAACACCTTTGGTGCTCCAAACCTCGCTAAAAAACGTTCTCTTAGGCCCTTGATTAAATTGTCTGTTGTTGCTTTTCGTATAGCCACAACTTCTACCCACTTTGAAAATCTATCTACAAAAACTAACGCCATCGTGTTGCCATGTTTCGATCGTGGCAGTGGTCCTACAAAATCCGCGCATACTGTTGCCCATGGTTCCTCTGGGATACTAACTACTACTAATGCCGGCGATATACCAACAGGTTATCATAACCTCTAACGAGATTTTTAACCGAGCTTCTCTTTCCAACTTGTGGTGTGTTGCTTTTTGAATTTTCCTACAAGTTGGCGGGACCTACAGTTTTTTGCCGACTCCGAACGGCACTTGCAAAGCAAATGAATTTTTTGCTGAGAAGCTTCTCATGGCAGAAATACACCCGGATAGTTTGCCAAACTACTGCCGAGGCGCGACCCCGTTTAGAAAAATTATTTTTCTAAATAATTTTTTATGTTACTTTTGCCGGGCCTCGAACCGCCACCACTTGGTGGCCGAACACTTAACCGCTACACCATGGCGGCCGCCATGGGATACGCGTCAGCATTTTACCAACCGCTTGTTGTTGGCTTGGCTTATAAATTTGCCATTCGTGGCACTGCTGAACGTACTTTCTGACGTCTATGAACATGCCTGGCCAATATGTCCGGCGCTTGGTGTATCGTGAATTTCGCTTAGTACTATTTTCCTTTGTGGGGTTGGTACGCATAATTTCCAGGGAACGTGATCTTCACCATCTACTTGGCCAACTATTCGTCTGTATAATTTTCCCTCTTGGATTACGTAATCTGGGAATTTTTCGGCTGTCTTCGTTACTTCTGCTACCTTTGCGGAATACCAATTACATTTAACGTCGTCTGGTTGCGTGGTCATGCTTCCCAATTGCTCTTCTAGCGGTTGGCGCGATAGCGCGTCTGCCACGACATTTAACATCCCTTTTCTGTATTGTACATCAAACGAATATTTCTGTAGCTCTAATGCCCATCTAGCAACTCGTCCTGATAGGCTTTCGATTGCATTCAGCCATTTCAACGCTAAGTGGTCTGTGATTACGGTGAAACTGTATCCTTCTAGATATAGCCTCATCTTTTTTATTGCCCAAACTATTGCATAACTAACCTTTGTGTTACTACAGCGCCTGGGCCAAAATCACTTGCATCTGTCTGCGATCTTAATCTCTAAGTAAAATCTATGGGCTAAAACGGGTTCTTGTATAAGAGCATTCTTCAAAGCTTGAAACGCTACTTGCTGCTCTTCGGCCCTTTTCCATTTGCAGCCCTTCTTAAGCATGGCTGTCAACGACTTTGCCACTTTGGAAAAATCTGGGACGAACCTTCTGTACCAGGACACTATTCCAAGGAAACGCCGTAATTTTCTTATATTGTTGGGGGGTGTGAGCTCTTTTATAGCCGCTACTTTGTCTGGGGCTGTGTGGATGCCCTCTTCGCTAACTACGTGGCCTAAGTACTTCAGACTTTTCTTAAAAAATTCGCACTTTTCGCGATTAATCTTAAGGTTGGCTTGCCTGAGACACCGGAAAACTTCTGTGAGATGCCTTATGTGGTCTTCTAACGTTTCGCTTGTAATAATAATATCATCCAGGTAGGCAAACACATGTGGCTCTAACTCCGGACCTATCACACGATCGAGTGCTCTTGGGAAAGTAGCTGGAGAAGAGGTTAGCCCAAATGGCATTACTTTCTACTGATAAAGCCCTCGCCCAGGTATTGTAAATGCGGTATACTTTTGCTATCTTCCTCCATGGGGATCTGCCAATAGCTGTTCTTTAAATCAAGGCTACTGATAAACCGCGCGCTTTTAAGTCTATCTAATACGGCTGATACATTAGCGCAAATTCCGAATTAACTCCTCTTTTGGGAGTTAACTTGAGCATAATCTTCATTATAAACACCCAAAAATTAAGAAGATTTGAGCAGATATCTAACGATTTGACCGCTACTGTCGATAAATAAGCAAACTGGCATAGACTATGCCGGTCCATTCAAAGTAAAAAGCTGGACGGGAAGGGGTTCAAGGGCGTATAAAAGTTGGATATGCTTACTTGTGTGCTTTAGTACTTCGGCTGTACACCTTGAGGGGGTCACCGATTATACAGCTGAAGGTTTTATAGCTGCGTTTCGACGATTTTCATCACAACGCGGTATACCAAGCAAGGTGTACTCCGATTGTGATAGAAACTTTGTCGGCGCAAGCATAGAGCTCAAAGGTTTATTCACTGAAGGTACAAAAGAACATCAACAGATTCAGAATATCCTCTCCATAGACTTATCTCAATGGATTTTCAACCCTCCAACAGCCCCTCATATGGGAGGGAAGGGGGAAGCTGTTGTTAAGCTTATGAAGTTCCACCTCAATCGGACTATTGGCGAGACATTGCTCACATTCGAAGGGCTTTGTACCCTACTTGCTCAGATTGAAGCTATCTTGAATTCGAGACCAATCGAAGCTTTGAGTGAGGATCCTGAAGACCTGTCCATACTTACACCAGGCCACTTCCTCGTAGGCACTGCCCTAAACACTCTACCAGAACCTTCTCTGGTCGAACAAGCGATATCCAGACTAAAACGATGGCAACTTATTCAACAAAAGATGCAACAATTATGGTCTCAGTGGTCCACCCATTACTTACAATGCCTGCAGGCCATCTCGAAATGGTATCACGCAAATAACGACATAAAAATCGGTTCAATCGTGCTCTTGACTGATGAGCGATTACCACCATGCAAGTGGCCGCTAGCTAAAGTTGTACATCTCAAGACAGCTAACACCAAGTTGACTCGGCCTATAACCAAGTTAGAGGTATTACCAATACCCAGTGATCAGGAGCATCGCGACGAATCCAAATCCTCATCATCACTATGCGCTTGGATATGATACAAGTTCGCGCATTTCCTCCACCGTACCAGAATATTCCACTCCGAATTCCGCGCAGTATGCCACCAATTCCTCGCGGTTAAGGTAGTATACCCAGGATACCTTTACCATCTTGTTGCTGATCCTTGTTGATTTGTATTTTGTCTCGTAGATTTCGATGTTTCTACCTTTGTGTTAATTTGCCTTTTAGATCCTCGTGACCCTCTATGTGTTGTTTAGTTGATTCTATATTACCCAGCAGATTTTAATCCTCTTGTGTTTATTAGTTATCCTCGTATGCCTCTGTGTTATTTTGATCAGCCGTTCCTCGTGATCCTCTATGTGTTGTTTCACCGACCTTTTGTCAACCCAGCAGAATTTTTGAATCTTCTCCGTGTTCTCTTTGTTGTTGTTAATGTAACCCAGCAGATTTTAATCCTTCCTTGTGTCACCTTAGTATGCCTGTTATAATTCTCTTTGCCCTGATATGCCTGTGTGTTTAATTAATTTGCCAAGTTTTCTAGTTTGCCATAATCCTTGTGGTATTGACTCAAAATCCATTGATCTCCATAGTATCTCTCGAAGTTTAGTCTTAAAGTCCCCTCGGGCGCCATTTGTGACGGACTTTCCTTTTAAAGCTGAGGTATGCCCAGTCCGTCCAGGGTTCTGAAAATAAAATTCCCTAACAAAGTTCTTTTCAAATAATAAGACCCTGATTAAAGTTTAAAATTCAAATTTTGTTAGTCTATTGTTGTGATCCTTGTCCTCTTTTCTCAAAACTTTTTCTACAATCTTTGTTTACGCGGCATAAGCTATGATTATTTCGTTCATTTCATATCTTTTGCATTACATACCAATGTAATTCGCAAATAGTTTATGGAGTTTTCGGAATAAATAGTTTATAGCCGCTTCAACAAATCGTGGTTTTAGCAATGCGCTAGCCTCCTATGCATACCAGGGACCAGTCCCTAAATAAATAAAATGTGGGTAAAATGAGTAGTCATCCAGATGCCTGCTCAGAGCCTAGTGTTGCGTGGCATTCAGCTTTTGCTGCTAACTGCCTCGTTAGTGCTAACGCTCACCCTCATTTAATAACAATAAAATTAAATACAGTCCACTTACGGCCGTTATCTCATCTTACCTTTAGTTTTAAAGACCACTTTATCGGACAGATAAGTGTGTTTCCGTTTGCTCAAGTTACCTATAATTTATTGTGCAGATAAATTTATCCGCCACTTCATCCGCCCTTTAAAATTTGTTGTTAACTTTAAACTGAAGCATTGCCAGCTATGTTTCAGTTTTGTTTACATCTGACATTTAAATAATTTTGAAATTAATTAGGAAATATCAAAACGAAATATGCAAAACGGCGTTCACCGGACAAAGCTGAAGATAGGAGAGAACAGACGTCTCATGGATGTTGTTTAGGCCCGATGCCTAAAATCTTAAAAATAGTGACACCCTAATGTCACTTTCCAAGCACCCACACACCCACCTGTACGTATGCATGATTATTCACGTTTTGTCAGCACATATACATGCAGGTGGGTGTGCATGTGTTGGTTCACCTCCCCTTAAAACCGGAGGATGATTTTGGGTTCAACGGTTGTCAACGACTTGACAACCGTCTATTCTTTCAGCAACCGAGTACGGATTAAGAGATCGACATCGCAGCCACCCCAGGATTTTCCCAACGCCATAATCAAGGTAACCAAAATAACTGTGTTGACATTTTTTATATACAATAAACGGCCAGTGTATTAATCGAAGAATTCTCGTTTTCCACTTTTATTTCATACCACCATAAATTCGACCGCGGTGTCTGAGCCACGGCCACAAAAGAAGAACCCCGTCGTCGAATATTCAGATGTGCTTCAGGGCCTCCACATGGACCTTTGGATCAAACGGTGATGCTGCTAGGTGTCGGATCTCATCCCCATAGGGGAAACCAGTTGTACCTGCACATCATCTCATTATGCTACCTAACTGGGAGCTTTTACGTCTCGTGATGTAAATGAGGTATAGGAGACATAAGGACACACTCCGTAGCAGTTCTGAGTGCGGTGTTTTGGCAGGCTTGCAGCTGACTCCATTGAGCGTCAGCAAGCCCCGGCGATGCATAGTTCAGGATCGGCCGACCAATTGCCTTGTAAGTTGCCAGTAACTTTGCTTTATCTTTTCCCCAAGTGCTTCCGGCTAGCGACTTCAAGATTTTGTTGCAGCTTTGTATTTTAGGGACATTTGCGGCTGAAAGGGCAAGTAAAGTGTGCATGGTGTCGAAAGTCACCCATAAGATTTTGGGGCGGGAGACAGTAGATAGTTTTGGGCCACCTACGTAGATTTCTAACTCCATGTCCACTTGCGCTCCAAGTCGTGAATAGTGTCGCGGAGGACTTTGACGGCGATATAAACTCTGTGCGAAAATCAACAGTTAACTCTGCGACCTTTCCAGGTTTTTCATCGAGCGAGATTCGACTTAATCTACGGCGACACTCTTTACGACATGGACGCACCAAGTGAGAAACGAATTAGACATTTAGGTTGATGGCACTATGCTACCAACTGTCAGCCACTGACATAATACTTTCTCATTTGCTGGTCATGAGTCTGTAATGGCCTCAAATCGTCGCAAAAACATCCTCAAGTCACTTGCCGGCAGTATTTGGGGAAAAGATAAAGAAACGTTGCTGACTACATATAAGGCCATTGGCCGACCAGTCTTTGACTATGCTGCACACATATGGTCGCCTAAACGTGCATAACACAAACTGGACGAAGTTACAAGTCTGCCAAAATACTGCTATCAGAACTGCTACGGGATGTCTCCTCATGTCTCCTGAGTCTCACCTCCTTCAAGAGGCAAAACTGCTCAATGTAAGAAAGCACGCGGAAAGGCTTAGCAGGCAATTCCTTCTGAACTTCCACAAGCCAAGACATCCAAGCCGCCATCTTATGGACACAGACCCGCCCCAAGAAACATAACGAGAAATTTCCGTAAGCATTGTGACGAGCTCTAACCAATATCCACACTGAGTTGGTTGATACCTTTGTCAGATCTCGACCTGTGAACCCCGTTTTAAATAGTCTTCCGCCCGAAATTGCTGAAGAAGAACGCACCTTACCAAGGGAGACGAGAGTCACCATGGCACAGCTTCGGTCTGGATACAGTGTTAAACTCTTACTTATCCCGACTAAATGACACCATTTCAAACACATGCCCTGCATGTGGTAGGACCCCCCATGATACCCTACTCTCTTCAACTGTCCAATTGAACCTACTCTGCTAACCCCTCTGTCCCTCTGATCCAACCCTGTTGAAAGTGCACGTTTTGGACTCCCGTTAGAAGAGCTTGTTGAAGATCTTCGGAATGATCATACACTCTAGGCAGGGCAATGCATTGTTAACAACAACAAAAACTTTGACGGCGACAATGTCATGCTCCTTAGGGAGAAGAATTCGACAGGAGTGAGGAGATAACCATTAAGTACAGCTCATCGATGGAAGTACCAGCTGCCAATATCGTGCAGTCGTCTGCGTAAGAAACTATCGAGACCCTTTCTAGTGGAGAAGGAAGTTAAGGAATATAATAATTAAACAATAGCGGGGAGAGGACATCACCCGGAAGCACCCCTTGTTTAATCTTGCATGGTTTTGTTTTTTGTTCCTAAAAACGACAGACGATTGACGACCACTCAGATAGTAAGTGGACCAACCCTTAAGACAGGGGGGTGAGTGATGGATCGTCCAAATCGGAAACCAGCTGCGCCTGATTGACTGTGTCAAAAGCTTGAAGATAGAATAAGGCCAACTAGGACCTTCCTGTCATTAGACGTTTTCTACTTGAGGCCGTCCACTATCTGAGTGTTTATGGCATTGAGGGCAGAAGCTGTAGGTACTAATAATTTTCCCAAAGCCATGTTTTCAAGCGCCTCTCCCCAGGCCCATACGGCGAACGTATGGGTTTGCCGACAAATGATTTCTGACGCATATATAGGGACGAGAGAGGTATTAGAAGTATTAAACACTTCATCTGCAGGTGTCCCGCGATAGCCAAAACGAGGAATGCATCTGTAAATATTATATTTTTTACCCATTATTTATTTATTTACAATATTTTTGACTGAAACAAAATCAAATTGTCATTGTCATTGTCAAATGTATTGCCATTCTTAAAAAAATTTCATCAGCTGCAAGTTTTTTTTTATCGGGAAGATGAGAAATTGAAAACAATTAAATGTCACTTTAAAGTGAGGAATAGTTTATCTGCCCGATAAGTAAATTTAACTTTATTGGGTGGATGAGATAACGGCCCCTAGGGCCCTTACCTTTAGTTTTAAAGACCACTTTATCGGACAGATAAGTGTGTTTCCGTTTGCTCAAGTTACCTATAATTTATTGTGCAGATAAATTTATCCGCCACTTCATCCGCCCTTTAAAATTTGTTGTTAACTTTAAACTGAAGCATTGCCAGCTATGTTTCAGTTTTGTTTACATCTGACATTTAAATAATTTTGAAATTAATTAGGAAATATCAAAACGAAATATGCAAAACGGCGTTCACCGGACAAAGCTGAAGATAGGAAAGAACAGACGTCTCATGGATGTGCTTCAGGGCCTCCACATAGACCTTTGGATCAAACGGTGATGCTGCTAGGTGTCGGATCTAATCCCCATAGGGGGCGGTACTATCTCAAGCAATTGCCTGTTAGGATGTTGCGGTTTGCATCAATTTAACAGGAAACCAGTTGTACCTGCACATCATCTCATTATGCTCCCTAACTGGGAGCTTTTACGTCTCGTGATGTAAATGAGGTATAGGAGACATAAGGACACACTCCGTAGCAGTTCTGAGTGCGGTGTTTTGGCAGGCCTGCAGCTGACTCCATTGAGCGTCAGCAAGCCCCGGCGATGCATAGTTCAGGATCGGCCGACCAATTGCCTTGTAAGTTGCCAGTAACTTTGCTTTATCTTTTCCCCAAGTGCTTCCGGCTAGCGACTTCAAGATTTTGTTGCAGCTTTGTATTTTAGGGACAATTGCGGCTGAAAGGGCAAGTAAAGTGTGCATGGTGTCGAAAGTCACCCATAAAATTTTGGGGCGGGAGACAGTAGATAGTTTTGGGCCACCTACGTAGATTTCTAACTCCATGTCCACTTGCGCTCCAAGTCGTGAATAGTGTCGCGGAGGACTTTGACGGCGATATAAACTCTGTGCGAAAATCAACAGTTAACTCTGCGCCCTTTCCAGGTTTTTCATCGAGCGAGATTCGACTTAATCTACGGCGACACTCTTTACGACATGGACGCACCAAGTGAGAAACGAATTAGACATTTAGGTTGAAGGCACTATGCTACCAACTGTCAGCCACTGACATAATACTTTCTCATTTGCTGGTCATGAGTCTGTAATGGCCTCAAATCGTCGCAAAAATATCCTCAAGTCACTTGCCGGCAGTATTTGGGGAAAAGATAAAGAAACGTTGCTGACTACATATAAGGCCATTGGCCGACCGGTCTTTGACTATGCTGCACACATATGGTCGCCTAAACGTGCATAACACAAACTGGACGAAGTTACAAGTCTGCCAAAATACTGCTATCAGAACTGCTACGGGATGTCTCCTCATGTCTCCTGAGTCTCACCTCCTTCAAGAGGCAAAACTGCTCAATGTAAGAAAGCACGCGGAAAGGCTTAGCAGGCAATTCCTTCTGAACTGCCACAAGCCAAGACATCCAAGCCGCCATCGTATGGACACAGACCCGCCCCAAGAAACATAACGAGACATTTCCGTAAGCATTATGACGAGATCCGGCATCATATAACCTTGCCGTTTGATCTGCGGAATCATAAGCGAGCTCTAACCAATATCCACACTGAGTTGGTTGATACCTTTGTCAGATCTCGACCTGTGAACCCCGTTTTAAATAGTCTTCCGCCCGAAATTGCTGAAGAAGAACGCACCTTACCAAGGGAGGCGAGGGTCACCATGGCACAGCTTCGGTCTGGATACAGTGTTAAACTCTTACTTATCCCGACTAAATGACACCATTTCAAACACATGCCCTGCATGTGGTAGGACCCCCCATTATACCCTACTCTCTTCAACTGTCCAATTGAACCTACTCTGCTAACCCCTCTATCCCTCTGATCCAACCCTGTTGAAAGTTCACGTTTTTTTGGACTCCCGTTAGAAGAGCTTGTTGAAGATCTTCGGAATGATCATACACTCTAGGCAGGGCAATGCATTGTTAACAACAACAAAAACTTTGACGGCGACAATGTCATGCTCCTTAGGGAGAAGAATTCGACAGGAGTGAGGAGATAACCATTAAGTACAGCTCATCGATGGAAGTACCAGCTGCCAATATCGTGCAGTCGTCTGCGTAAGAAACTATCGAGACCCTTTCTAGTGGAGAAGGAAGTTAAGGAATATAATAATTAAACAACAGCGGGGAAAGGACATCAGCCGGAAGCACCCCTTGTTTAATCTTACATGGTTTTGTTTTTTGTTCCTAAAAACGACAGACGATTGACGACCACTCAGATAGTAAGCGGACCAACCCTTAAGACAGGGGGGTGAGTGATGGATCGTCCAACTCGGAAACCAGCTGCGCCTGATTGACTGTGTCAAAAGCTTGAAGATAGAATAAGGCCAACTAGGACCTTCCTCTCATTAGACGTTTTCTACTTGAGTCCGTCCACTATCTGAGTGTTTATGGTATTGAGGGCAGAAGCTGTAGGTACTAATAATTTTCCCAAAGCCATGTTTTCAAGCGCCTCTCTCTAGGCCCATACGGCGAACGTATGGGTTTGCCGACAAATGATTTCTGACGCATATATAGGGACGAGAGAGGTATTAGAAGTATTAAACACTTCATCTGCAGGTGTCCCGCGATAGCCAAAACGAGGAATGCATCTGTAAATATTATATTTTTTACCCACTATTTATTTATTTACAATATTTTTGACTGAAACAAAATCAAATTGTCATTGTCATTGTCAAATGTATGGCCATTCTTAAAAAAATTTCATCAGCTGCAAGTTTTTATTTATCGGGAAGATGAGAAATTGAAAACAATTAAAGGTCACTTTAAAGTGAGGAATAGTTTATCTGCCCGATAAGTAAATTTAACTTTATTGGGTGGGTGAGATAACGGCCCTTAATAGATTAAAAATTAAAAAGCTTTGTGTGAACGCAATATGGACTTATTCAAGTGCGATGTTGCCATGAATTTTATGTTAGAAGAAATTCAAATTAAGAAGTCTGCTTTAAGCAAGAACTTGCATCAGAAACTCGTTGAAAGAATAAAACAATTCTCACCGATGTTTACGCCTTTTTAATTAATCCGAGTAATATATGTGATTTAAAGTATGCATTTTCTAAAGAAATTAGCTTATCAGTCATTGGGGGGGGGGAGCTCGAGAGCATCCTTCGTAATACACAACACATAACGAAAACGATACTAATATCCCCGACGAAGTGGTTGAAGTTGACAAGCCCGTTAGTCTTAAAGAAAAGTTGCATCAAGATGTGACCAGTAGCTCCCAAATGTCCTACAATACAAACGAATATGAATTAAAAAAGGCTTGGGGAAAGAAATTGATATTTTTTGTAATGGGAGCAACAAAGGCTATTACCTTCGGAAAGCATTTGACTTTTTGTCAACAGTTCAACCCACAAGTGTTGAGGCAGAACGATGTTTTTCGAATCCAGGCTACATATGCAACAAATTCAGGTCCAGGTTAAGAGATGATGTCAAACTTCAGAAAAAGTAATTTTTGTCTTCTTTTTATTTTTATCTACAATGAAATTTTTATTATTACTATGCATACCTGAATTGTCGGAGACCAAATGTAAAAAATTTAATTAAAAAAAAACATAACTATGGACGTAGTTTTCGCCACTATCGCTTAAGAATTTTTATTTTATTTTATTTTATATTATTTTATTTTATTTTTTTATTTTATTCTATTTTATTTTATTTTATTTTATTTATCTTATTTTATTTTATTTTATTTTATTTTATTTTTTATATGCGGTTCCATTTTAAGCAAAAAAAAAAGTTCAGGACAATCCCGGGATCCCGGGATTGAACTTTCAAATCCCGAAAATCCCGAGAGGCTAGAAATCCCGGAAATTGAAATCCCTACTAAATACATATAAGAGTAAACTACTCGCCGCTTACCATTTAACATCAGCTTAGACAATCTTAGATTGAGTTTACTAACTACGATACAGGCGGCAGAGGTGAAAACCCCTGCTTGGCCTTCGTTCAGCGGAGGTGACAACCACTCCTTAAAACTCTTAATCTAAAGTAAAAGGCGGCTGAGGAGTAAAAACCCCTGCTTGGCCCAACCGTCTCGGAGGTGAAAACCACCACTGCATATAAAACTCAGTAATCGTGAGGTGAGAACCCCAGGTTTACATTCGCCAAGGTAAGAATCCCGACTACTATGGCTAGCTTGCCGCGAACGACTCAATTTTCTATTGAAATCATCGCCCTTTTATACTATTTTTGCGCACAGGCAAATTTCCAGTTTACAATAATAATGCTTAAAACTATGTTTCTTAACCTAACGGCGCATCATCCACTTAATTTCTACGTCCTTAGGTATATATGCGACATTTGCATATTTATTATTTGGATATTGCATTCTAACAGTTTTTGGACTGCTACTGCTTCCTCTTGGAATGCCCCAATTGCATTCCATCAGCTGTTCGCTCGCACTGCCTTGATCAGCTGGGCCTGCTGTCGACATAAATATTGGCGACATCGGCATCAATATGTATTAGTTACTTGTTTATTTAGCTGCATTCTCAACGCCTATTGTTCTTGCCATGCTAGCAATGAATTTTCCTTCTCTTCTTTATACTATGTCCGCTGCATCGGATGATCTAATATGTAGGCATGCGGAGTTCCATCACGTTGGAAACCGCTTTGAAAAAATTAAAATTTTTTTTCCACTTTCGTCAACTACAAACGACCAGATTGATTGTAGTGAAACTATTTTTTTTTTGTAGTTTTTATATTTGCTCCGAAAATATAATACATTGTGCGGAAACCAAGAAACTAAGTAAATTTGAGTTTTTTTTTTGTTGAAATATGTTTTAAATCGTTTGTAGTTTTTTATCCGAAAAAAAATTATTTTTTCCTCCAAAGGTTTCGGAGATATCGCCTAATGCACATCACGCTAGAAGCCGCTTTGAAAAAATTCAAACGTTTTTTGCATTTTTGTGAACTACAAACGACGAGATTGATTATAGTGAAATTCATTTTTTTTTTTCTGCTCCAAAGGTTTCGGAGATATCGCCTAGTGCATATCACTCTGGAACCCGCTTTGAAAAAATTCAAACTTTGTTTGAAATTTTGTGAACTACAAACGATGAGATTGATTGTAGTGAAGGTAGGGAGGAGGAAGGTAGGGAAAAGAAATGAAGATAAAAAGAAATAAAAATAAAGGAAAGGAAGGGAATGAAAAGGTAAAAAATAATTAAAGGAAATGAATGGAAGAGAAAGAAAACTAAAGGAGTTACGAAAAGGAAAAGAAAGAATGTAAGGAAACGGAAGGAAAGGAAGAAAATGACGGGGAAAGAAATCTAAGGAAAAAAAGGAAGGTAATTGAAAATAAAGGCAAGAAAAAAATAAAAATTTTGTTTTCTATTCTAATTCCGCTATCTTAGAATAAGGTACTTTTGGAAACCTGGTAGTGGTTATCTACCTCCGCCACCTTCAAAGTAGTTTGAAACTAGCTTAAGCCTAGAACTTGAATTATTTATGAAATAAAACCAAATTTTTGATTTTAAACTTAACCAAGGGTCTTTCTCTTTAAAAGGAGACGTAGGAATTTCTTTCCAACCCAACAGGACCCTGGACGGACTGAGCTTAACCCCGGCCTAAAGGAAAAGTCCGTCACAAAGATTTGCCACCTACCTCAGCGGCGCCGTCGAAGACCATACGGATTAGCAACGGCGAAACGTGGCAAGTACCAAGTCGTAGGAGTAACGAGCGCAGCTTCTTCAGGTAACAATTTTCTTGAATACTTCTTGCTGACGTAGGAATCCATAGCTTGTACTTGGCAGCGAAATCTGCATCACGACTCATTGTCTTCTCCACACTTACCAGCTGTTTCAATGCCATGTTATAATTGTCAGGCAATTTTTCGTTGTCGCTTTCCCATTGGAGACCTGTTTGGTATCGTCCATCGACTCGGTATGTGGTATACTTTAGGATGGCTTTGGCACGCACATCCGCTTCACTCTCCAGCAGGGGGCAGCTCTAACACCAAAACTCTCGATTTCGAAAAAATCAGACACCATGTTGTTGAAATTTAAACAAGTTAACGGCAACGTCAATGTGCTGATCGTGGGTCCAAACACCACCCAACCCAACTCTGTTTTGGCAACGAAAGGACCCTTCTGATTTAACCTCATAGTGGCCGACGGCAAACCTAAATGACAATGATCAAGGCCAATGAGCAACTTGGGCTTTACCTCAGTATACGGCTGTATCGGTAATTCACTTATGCAAGCTTTGCAAGGGCAGCTCCAAGTTGCTTACTGCATACACGCTACGAAGTGTGTGTTGTTCTTCCATTGTCATGTGTTTTCGATTGCCATACAAGGTGACTGGGAGAATGCGGGACAAAAGTTTGCTATTATCGGCGCTGGAACTTAAAACTGTTAACCATGTTTCTTGCTGAGCTCTATATGTGAATTGCGTTGCTGTTAGCCTGTTGGACGTACGTGTATTGGCAGTATTGGGCCTAGTGCGTGCATGTGACAAAGTAGGTTGGCCCGGCGAGTTGTTGGTACCACTCATGGCTTCATTCAGGAGTTTATGATGTATCCTTCGGCAGGAGGACAAACTCCATTTCTTTATTAGCCGAGAGATCGACAGCGATGGCTCTGGATAACAAGGGGGCAATCCCCAAAGTAAGTACCGGTACAAACATAGTGAAGCCAACAACGGCTGATGCTAAAGCCCTAGTAAGTGCCGGTACCGAAACCAAGCCTTTACGGCTGTGGCAGTGGTCTCACGACCTGGCCCCAGAGATCCAAATAAGGGAACGACCGCGATGGCAACTACGGGTCGAAATTTACCCCGGTACAAACATAGTGAAGCCAACAACGGCTGATGCTAAAGCCCTAGTAAGTGCCGGTACCAAAATCAAGTCTTTACGTCTGTGGCAGTGGTCTCACGACCTGGCCCCAGAGATCCAAATAAGGGAACGACCGCGATGGCAACTACGGGTCGAAATTTACCCCAAAAGACATCTCTCAGTCGCTCTGAGTACTTGGACAAAAGAGCGGCCGCGAGGTTCCTGAAGAAATACGAGGGTATTTCACAAGAGACGCTATCGCCGAGTGCTAGAAAGACGGTGGAGATGGCTGAAGCTATCTTACCGAACTTCCAAAGCGATTACGCGCCAAGAAGGTTTGCTGAAGTGACTAAGGATAGGATCCTCATAGGCGTCATTGACCGAGGTAACGAAAGCTGGGCCATCCCTAGGGACCAGTGGCGGTACGTCCGGAACGCTATCGGTAATGCCCTTCTCGACATTATGGAAGAGTCTCTGGGTGCCACGACGATGGGTTCTGATGCGGGATGGCACCAGGGCCGAATCAAGGTATTCGCTTGCGAGGATGCAAAAACTGTTGCACTGTACAAGGCAGCAGCTGCAAGACTGGGTGAGATCTACCAAGGGGCAAAAATCGAGGTTGTCGACTGGAAGGACATCCCGGCTCGGCCAAGGGCAAGAGCGTGGATTCCTGCTATCCCTGCTGAAGCTGAGAGAATTAGGAATTAGGGAAGTAGGATGCCGAGGATCATGAACCCGTCTCTCCCGACGCAGGACTGGGGTGTCAATCTGGTCGAAGACCTCAACGTCACAGTGATAGCAGCTAGTCCTGAGCGCAGCAATGTCGATACTGCCGCAGTTAGTAGGATCTCGGCCACGCCAAATCGTGATCTGAACAAATCGTCGTTGAAAGATAAGCCTCCAGACGAGGTGGAACTCGACGATACGGCGGTGGCAGGGAAGTCTGAGCGCTCTCATGTTGGTGGTGATTCAGATAAACCTGCACAAATCTAAAGCAGCCTCGGCTGCTTTAATCAGGCGTCTCTCTAAAGGCGACATAGATGTGGTCCTCATCCAGGAACCCTGGGTCAACAGCTCAAGGATTTGTGGTTTGGGGACTAAGGGTTTTAAGCTAATCCAAGCCAGCGAGGGGGGCAGGGTTAGAGCCTGTATTTTGGTTAAGTCTGAGCTGAATGCCTTTCTCTTGCCCAACTATACCAATGGTGACGTTACAGCTGCCAGTTTAACAGTCGACAGTACCAGTCTGACGATGGCGTCGGTCTATATGCCCTACGACGCCGGAGAACCTCCGCCACAGAGGGAGGTAAAAGACCTGGTGGCAAATTTTTTCATGGTTCATCTTATTATCGGAACTGACGCCAATGCTCATCACGTCCAGTGGGGAAGCTCCGATATCAATGCTAGAGGAGAGTCGTTGTTTGATTATTTGTTAACTACTAACCTTGTAGTTTTCAACGTGGGTAACGAACCTACGTTTATTACTAAAACCCATAGGGAGGTCATAGATCTCACTATTTGCAGCGAAGGCGCTTATGAGTGGGTCAGAAAATGGCGCGTTCTCGATGAACACTCATTCTCCGACCACCGGTACGTAGAATTAGTTCTAGACTATTCTGTTGAGCAGCTGGTTATGAAACGCAACCCACGTAACACTAACTGGCAGCTACACAATGAAATACTATCTAGGGACTTGCCAGCACTGCCCCCACAAGTCCCCTCATCAGTAGGGGAGTTGGAGGATCTGGTAAAGACCTTTACAGCGGCGCTCTCGAATGCCCTAGAGCAGGCTTGCCCAGTGCCAAACCACGCGGTAAACATAGGCCGCATTGGTGGTTCTACGACCTGGACTCGCTCCGTAAATCCTGTAGGACACAATTTAATAAGGCCAAGAGCCTTGGCACGGAGACTCAATGGCTCGAATATAAAGTTAAACTCAGGGGCAGGCGAAGAGAGTATCGTGGAGAAATTTCTGCACTGGGGTCGAAAATGTCGACGATACAGCGAGACTTAGACGAGTGCTCTCAACAACTCAAACAGCCACAAGCTATTTGCGCAAACCTGACGGATCCTGGACCAGCACGGAGAGAGAAACCCTAGAGCTGCTCTTGAATACGCACTTCCCAGGGAACTTGCATGAGGAATCCCTAGCACCTACAACAAACCTGGCTGTACACATACCCATCACGGAGGAAAAGGTTAGGTGGGCGGTTAAAAGCTTCGAACCGTTCAAGGCTGCCGGGCCAGACGGGATTATTCCCGCACAACTCATAAACACGCTGGAGACATCAGCCAAATGGCTGGTATTTCTCTATACGGCCTGCCTGGCTCTTAGCTACATTCCGTGCTCCTGGAGAAGTGCCACGGTAGTGTTTATTCCTAAGGCGGGGAAGGCGTCTCATTACGAGCCCAAGGACTATAGGCAGATCAGTCTCTCATCCTTTGTGCTCAAAACCTTCGAGAGGACAATAAATGGCTACCTCTCCTCTACTATTGATAGCAACCTGATCTGTAGCTATCAGCATGCATACAGCAAAGGGAAATCTACAGAAACTGCGCTTCACAGCCTAGTTTCTGTTATTGAAAAATCGCTGTATGAAAAGGAGTACTGTCTTGTGGCCTTTTTAGATATTGAAGGAGCCTTCAACAACATAAGCCCTGATGCTATAAACACCGCTTTAACAAGTCTGGGCATAAGCAGGTCTCTTATTGGACTTATTGATCAACTGCTAAGGGGCAGACGAATAGTTTCATCACTGGGCTCGGTTGACTTATCACGCTATGTCACAAGGGGAACGCCTCAGGGTGGTGTTCTCTCCCCGCTTCTATGGAACCTCACTGTCAACTCGATGCTGCGAGACACAAGCTGGGGTGGGCGGGAAGGTAGTGGCATATGCAGATGACTTAGCTATAGTATATAGAGGCAAATTTCCACAAACCCTGTGCGACTTGATGCAAGTAGCACTGAGAGAGGTTTCCTCATGGTGCTCGCGCTGCGGACTGAGCATCAACCCGGGAAAAGTAGAACTGGTCCTTTTCAAGAACCGCTATAAGATACCACCGCTAATACTACCAAAACTGAATAACATGCACCTGAACTTGGCTGACAAAGCCAAGTTCTTGGGCACAGTTCTGGATAGGAAACTAACCTGGAAGGAGAATGTTCTTCAGCCCCAGAAGAAAGCGTGTATTGCGCTCTACACGTGCAAAAGAGCCATTGGAAAAGTCCCAAAATATGCAAATGGATCTACACTGCAATCATTCGACCAATCATGCTCTATGGAGTTGTGGTATGGTGGCCTGCGCTGAGCAAGGCAACAAACCTTAATCTGCTAGGTAAAGTACACAGATCTTGCATGATCTGTATAAGCGGTGCGTTAAGAACAACGCCCAATGAAGCACTCCAGGCCATTCTTGGCATTTTGCCACTCGATCTGGAAGGGCACCGGGTAGCAGCAGCATCGGCTCTGCGTCTAAGGGAAACGTCCGGCTGGGGCGCAAGCACTACTGGACACGCCTGTATTTTGGGATCCTATAGCTTTCTTCCGCTGAGCACAGATCGCTGTGCGACCACAACAGTCGGAGATAGCGGTTTTAAAATCAACATTCCCAGCAGGGAAGAATGGGAGAGCACGGATCGGAATCTCTCCACTCATGGCGTCACTTCCATTTATACTGATGGCTCGAAGTTAGACGGCAGAGTTGGAGGAGGGGTTTATTCAAAGGATCTGAACCTTGAGCTCTCCTTCAGACTACCTGATCACTGCAGTGTCTTCCAGGCTGAAGTTTCAGCAATCATGGACGCCGCGGCTTGGATAGGCCAACACACTATCAGACAGGACATTTTTATATTCAGCGACAGCCAGGCGGGCATCAAATCCCTAGGCTCTTACTCGTTCAACTCTGAACTGACGCTCAGCTGTCGTCGATCTCTACAAGAGATGGCCCAACAGAATCGCGTTAACCTCACATGGGTCCCGGGGCATAGGGACATTGAGGGAAATTGTAGGGCAGACGAACTTGCGAGGCAGGGCACGACCAAGCAGGCTCTTCGCGATAAAGAGCGCTTAGGTATGCCGTTTGCACGACGATTCTGTAGGAGTTGTAAGGATGATAAAGAGGAGGAAACGGTGGAGCACCTCATCTGCAACTGCCCGGCTTTAAGTGGCGCGAGAATGCGCTTTTTGGGAGTTCCCTTCCTGGTCAGCCAACGCCAGGTCACGGAGCTGGACATAAAGGACCTGATGGCCTTCATCAAGTCATCTAAATGGTTCGAGGAGGAGTAACGGTGTCGGTATAGGAAGATCAGTCCCCGGATTCTGCTATGTGGAGAATTCCGTTAATACCGGGATTTTCCATATGGCAGGGTCCCGGAACTGACTTTCCTAGTGTTGGTGGTATCACAATGGCCCTTTTAATACTGACCTAGGTGTGCCTCTGCGGCAGCCACTCGAACCTAACCTATCCTTCGGCAACTTTCAACATCACACAGCTTGCGGCGCTGGCGCTGCGTGTACCAAATTGAAAGAAGAAAAACATATACGATATTTGTTCACCTCTGCCCACCTGTTCGGAACTGAAAACGCGCACACGCATCAGGCGTATGGTGACCTTTACATATGCGGCATCTCAATGGTCGCTGTGGCTCAGCTGCATATAAAACAATACGATACCTTGACTCCTTAGGTTGGTGTTCGGAACACACGGTGCAAATAACGTTGGCCAATTTTACCAACCAGTCACAAAAATATTTCACATTGGCGTATGGCTGCAGATGCTGAAAAACTAGCCCACTCAATAAGCTTGCTAAAGGGTAATTTCGAGACCAGCTCGTCAAGCAGTGTAGGATTGGCCAAGTGCAACTCACCTCCATGAGCCGATTGCAAAAAAACACAAATGTTACTATCCTTTGTTGCAAACGGTATTATTGATGCCATGGCGTGCTCCGAAATTGGTGCAATTTCCCTCACCTGTGATAGCTGGCTACGAATTAGTTGTTCCGGGCGACCAAACCTAAATTTCAGCTGCTCGATGATATTGCTAACGTTGTTGGGGTTTATCAGCAGTAATTTAACAGCTTCGCGTGCATCTGCTTTTAGGCTTTTCTGCAAACGCTGATTATTTTCGAAATTGCTATACCCATACGTAGCAGTGGATTCTGTGAAAGCCGTATAAAATATCGGCCAATCTTCAGGCTTCCCCCAGAAATCTGGCAGCGGTTGCATTTTTCTTGGCAAAGTCGAGAATGGTGTGGCCCTCATGTGTGCAAAATTTGGAACCGAAGCATGTGCCGGATCGCGGCGACCGGTCGCAGCGGGTCGTGCGCGGCTTGGCCCCAACGACTTTAGCAGGTTTGATATGAGCCACTTGCGATCCTGTCTGAAATGAAACACTATATTTGAGCAATAAGACAAAATTTGACTTCTTTCCGTGTGGTAATAAACCAAACCTCAAAATTTTGCTAGATTTTGTGTTATTTCACATTCAGTTGAGCAATAACACAAAGTTTGTGTTATTGCCGTTTGGGGTATTTCAATACTCTTTAAAAGCATGAGTTTTAGTTTTTTTTAAGCTATATTTATTTCAGTCTCCAATCGGGATCATAACTGATATCGTAGGATTAAAGTGTAAAGCTGATTTGATTTGATTCAGTTCGTAACTATAGGAAATATATATATCGTTACCTTAATTCACAAATGCCCTAATTGGCACATTTTTCGAAAATGACTTTTCCCCATATTTAAGTAATATATACTCACTACAAATTTTATGTAGTTACTAGCAGTAATAACGGAGATATTCTAAATTTACAAAGCTATCTTTGCATGCGTTCAAGGTAAAAATTTTTTTTGTTTTTTGCCTCTCCTGTAAACATTTTTTTATGTCAGTTAGGGCCTTTGTGAATTAAGGTGACGATATACAAATTAAAAAGTTGTTTGTTGAGTAAATCTGCTAGATCCAACTTTTTATGAAAAAGTTAAAGATTTGGATATGTGGGTTTTTGCTTCTACCCTAAAATATCGCACACTCAATCGAAAAGCGGCACAACTCAAAATCGGAACAAGTTTAAGTTAAACGCCGCTGGATCGCACAAACGTAACTAGGTTTTTAAAAAGTTTACATGACAGTCTTCTTTAAAGGATAATAGCTAAAAAGAAAAAAAATTATGTACCTAATGGCTATATTTAACTTTATTTATATGCCAAGAAAGTGACCTAAAAAATTTTGAGTTGTGCCGCGTCTTGATTTCGGGTGCGATATGTTTTTGACTTCCAAACTCGATTTGTGATTTGTTTTGCTATGTTCCTATCGAACAACTGTCGGGGTTGTGGATTGAGAAATCTCGGACAAACATTGTCTCCCCACATTTAAGGACCACCCTTTTGTATATATGTAGGTATGTATGTATGTATATACTTTTGTATATGTACTTTTGTATATGTACTTTTGTATATGTATATGTATACACAATTTAATTTACAAAGTTAAACACTTACCACAGTACTTCCTTCCACTTCCTGGCTAGCTAATCGGTGACTAAATGAAAATGTTTGTCAAAGGGCCTAGTGGAAGAATGCACTGAAACTGTGACACTAAGGAAGACATAGGAAATATGCAAATAAATGAGCAGTTGAAACTTATGTACATATGTATGTTATAGATTTCTAGTTGGAGTAAAAACTGAATACATACACTTTTTGATTTCTACCACGCAAGTTCGAGAATCTACACTTTTTTAAAGATCTAAAAACTTAAATTGCTCATAAAATAAGCAGTCTCTTAGTAAAAAAAAAATTCTTTTTAAATTTCTTTCCGATAAAACACGGCAAATAATTCGTGTTTTTGGGTAAGAGTGCCAAATTCTCTAAATATCTTAACATTTCAAAACAAAAGTGCCATTTTAAAAAATCTCGTTATCATCCAACAGTTACTTAGAAATAGTAGATTTTAAAACTTATTTTTACTTTGAAATTCAAGTAAACAATTTTCTGGACAAATGGACTAATGACTGAAAGCACCAATACAAAAACATGTGCATATGTGTACTTTTCAAGTAGGCATAGACCTCAGTATCTGGTCTATTGTATACTCTGGATCCACCTAAATCACTCATCCCTTTGGTTAATAAGTGCAGATTAAAAACAAGTAAGGAAGTCTAAGTTCGGGTAAACCGAACATTAAATACCCAGCGGTAGTTTTCATATGATTTTCGAAATTTTCCATTTCGATACTAGTATGCTTTGTGCCAAATTTAATCGTTCTATCGTAATCAGTTTAAAAGTCACGACCAATCGAGTTTTCAAAAATGCCTCCCTTAAAAGTGGCCACGCCTATTTTAAAAAATTAATCAAAAAATCATTTTATAATGACCAGGGGGATTCACCTATAAAATTATATTTTACCCATTTCCGTTACCGAATTATGTCAATTTATGTGATTTTCGAAATTTTCGATATCGAAAAGGGGGCGTGGTTGGAGGGCGATTTTATCCAATTTAATCAGGTATACTCCCAACGATACTAGTATGCTTTCTGTCAAATTACATAGTTCTACCGTAATCACTTTAAAAGTTAAGACCAGTCGAATTTTCAAAAGTGCCTCCCTTAAAAGTGGACGGTGCCACGCCCACTTTAAAAAATTAATCAAAAAATCATTATATAATGACCAGGGGGATTCACCTAAAAAATTATATTTTACCCATTTCCGTTACCGAATTATGTCCGAATATTTTTCCATTTATACACTGAACCAAAAAAGTACATATTTTCTACGAAAAAGTACGTATATTTTAAGAATTTTTTTCATTAAAAGCTCTCCAAAGAACGTTTTCATAGAATTTAAGAACAAAAATTCGTAAATATTCATGTCAAACAAAATTTGTACAATAATTCTTCGAATCAATGAACCCATTCTTAGAATGTACGAACTCATTCTTAGAATAGAAATGTCGATCCATTTTTAAATTATACGAACTCATTCTTAGAATGTATGTTCAAATTCTTAAATTGTACGAACCTATTCGTAGAATATGTAATCCATTCATAAATTATACGAACTCATTCGTAGAACATATGAATCCGTTCTTAAATTTTACGAACTTATTCCTAAAACTTCAAAAAATTAAAATTTACTAAAATAAAATTTTATTATAATTTTTATTTATTATTTACAAAAAGTAGAATTTAGGATAATAAATAATATAATGATTATTGATAAAATAATATACATAAACTTAACCGCGATCTTCCCGGATGTGTTAGGTAAACGTTTTGCATGAATAGCGCACAAGTTGATATCTTCGAAAGTCCCACAAAATATGACTCAGATGCTTCTTGCAAAGCACCAATAGCAGCAGATTGGAAAAGTAAATAAGTTTTGAAATCTTAAGCGATTTCACGAATAAACGCTGGAACGGATGGGCAATTCAGTTGACTTCTGATAACGGCTAATTTCTCGCAAAGCTACTGTAGGTACCAGGGCGATAACGACGGGGCTTCTTCACACCACTGGTGGAGGTGGAGGAGCCGATTTACGAGCTGCCTTTGTTGCAAGTTGCTTATGCTAGGCCTTTCCACCGGTTGAGTTTTTTTTTTTTTTCAATTATTTGGTATATTTTGCTTATGTTTCTCGAATTTTTATTATTGTTTTTTAAATTACAATTTTATTTGTCACGCACGTCTAGCGTTATCAACGTTTGATTGAACAATATAAGAAAAGTTCTTACATTTCGTGAAAAAGTTCTTAAATTTTAAGAAAAATATTCTTAGATTGTATGGACACTTTTATACGTACGTAATTTCTTAAAATTTAAAAACAAATTCTTAATATTTAAGAAAAAATTCAGCTAAAACAATTAATGAATGTTAGTTCTTATATTTTAAGAGCGAAGTTCTGACATTAATAAAATTTAACGTATTTTTTAATATATAATAAGAAACTTTTCTTAAATTATATGTAGTTTTTCTTAGATTCTAAGAAAAAATCAGCGTGAAATTTTATGAAACTTTGTTCGTAAAAAACGTGTACGTTTTTGGTTCAGTGTAACATTTAAACTCTTTGTTGCTTTTGACTTGACTTGGAGTTACATCTCTTCAAGGACTTTTCTTCCCGGCATTGTGAGAGTCGAAAATTTCTTGTAAATACCATCGGTATTTACAGCAATAGACTACAAGTCAAAAGCAACAAAGAGTTTAAATGTTATAAATGGAAAAATATTCGTGCTTAATTAAGCATAGAAAATTCTTTCATAGGTTTCACAACAAGTCCTAAAAATTCGCAAATCTTCTATATGGAAGTATAAATATATGCATAAATGGACACTGAGAAGGGTTTACCTTCAAGCTGGGTAGAAGCCTAAGGTGCTAGACCTTCTAGCATACAAGTCACTACAGTGTTGTGAGTTCCACTCTCACAATGCCGGGAAGAAAAGTCCTTGAAGAGATGTAACTCCAGTATCATCGAAACATATTTCGGCTTGTCTGGTTCCTGCAGCGCGTAGGTAAATTTTTCGCAAAAAACTAATTTTCATACAATCCCGAAAATTGCTTGTAAATACCGTCGGTATTTACAGCAATAGACTACAAGTCAAAAGCAACAAAGAGTTTAATACCAGTATTCTGTAATTCTGTCTCATATCAAGTCACTAAATTTGAGATATTTCATTAGATACAATTTTTGTGACTTGAGATGATTCCGGTATTCTATAAGAGAAAGTCACAAGAAATCTACCATAGTCTCTCTCTGGCGCATTTTAAGGTGTGGTGAATACAAAAATTGCATAAATTTTAAGTAACACATTTG
Source organism: Campiglossa producta (assembly GCA_964058755.1). Classification (NCBI taxonomy): domain Eukaryota; kingdom Metazoa; phylum Arthropoda; class Insecta; order Diptera; family Tephritidae; genus Campiglossa; species Campiglossa producta. The sequence goes on from CAXKVI010000295.1 coordinate 40,402, forward strand.
ACACTCGCCCTATAGATGACGATGTAGTCCAGGCGTTAAGCGTCCGGACTACCACGCGGGAGGTTGCAGGTTCAAGTGCCGGTCCGCGAACAGTAAATTTTTATTTTTTTATTTAATTTTTTTTAGTTTAATTTTTTTTTAAACATATAAATACTTCTTATTCGTAAATTCAAATTTTTTATAATTTTTCAATTTTTTATCCAATATTCTTTAATTAATTTCGTTTGTTATCTGCCTACAAGCAGATCACAAATTCATCATCATCATCATTTATTGGCGCTTAACCGCCTAAGCGATTTTGGCCGTTGCATATCAAAGCACGCCAGTCATTCCTTTTTAGCGATAACTGGCGCCAATTGGAAACCCCAAGGGAGTTCAAGTCATCCTCCACCTGTTGTTTCCATCTCAGTCGAGGCCTCCCCCTTCCTCTGCTGCCGAATTCAGGCGACGATAGGAAAACCTTCTGTGCTGGAGCTTCTTTGTCCATTCGCATAACATGGCCCAGCCAGCGGAGTCTTTGGGCTTTAATTCGCTGGACTATGGTCAGATCTGCGTAGAGCTCGTGCAGCTCATCGTTAAATTTCCTTCGATACTCGCCGTTGGCATCACGGGAAGGACTATAAATCTTCCGGAGAACTTTTCTCTCAAATACTGCTAGGGCCATCTCATCTTCTCTTGACATTGTCCATGAATCTGAGCCATACACCAGGACAGGTATGATGAGAGACTTATAGAGGTGATCTTTGTTCTTCGAGAGAGGACTTTACTTCTCAATTGCCTACTCAGTCCAAAGTAGCACTTGTTGGCAAGAGTGATTCTCCGCTGGATTTCTAGACTGATATTATTTTCGGTGTTAATACTGGTTCCCAAATAGACGAAGTCCCTCACAGTTTCAAATTTGTAACTATCAACAGTGACATGGCTGCCAAGGCGCAGGTGCGCCGATTCTTTCTTTGATGACAGCAAATACTTCGTCTTGTCCTCGTTCACGGCAAGACCCACTTTTTTCGCTTCCTTATCCAGTCCAGAAAAGGCAGCGCTTACGGCGCGGTTGTTAGGGCCAATGATATCAATATCATCGGCATACGCCAGCAATTGCAGGCTCTTGTAAAAGATTGTTCCATTGCGGTTTAGCTCTGCTGCTCGAATTATCCTTCCCGATTCTGACGGAGCTGTTGGTATTGCTCAACGTCATTTGGCAAAGCCGTATAAGCTTTGCAGGGAAGTCAAATTCAGACATGGCGGCATACAGGCAACTCCTTTTTGCGCTGTCAAAAGCGGCTTTGAAATCGACAAAGAGATGGTGTGTGTCGATTCTATTATCATGGGTCTTCTCCAGGAGGTGACGTATCGTGAAAATCTGGTCGATGGTAGACTTACCAGGTCTAAAGCCACACTGATAAGGTCCAATCAGTTTGTCTACGATGGGCTTCAGCCTTTCACACAACACGCTAGAAAGAACTTTATATGCGATATTAAGAAGACTGATTCCGCGGTAGTTGGTGCGGTTAGCGGGATCGCCCTTCTTGTGGATTGGGCAAAGCACACTTAAATTCCAATCCGGAGGCATGCACTCGTCTGACCATATTCTGCATAAGAGCTGATGCATGCTTTTTACCACCTCTTCGCCTCCGTGTTTGAACAGCTCGGCGGGTAGTCCGTCTTTTCCAGGCGCTTTGTTGTTTTTGAGCCGGGATATAGCTATCCTCACTTCATCATAGTCAGGTGGTGGGACGACTTTTCCATCGTCAGGGATTGGGGTATCGGGTTCGACGTCTCCCTCGCAATTTAGCAGTGAGGAGAAGTGCTCCCTCCATAATTTAAGTACACTTTGTACGTCGGTTACCAGGTCGCCATTATTGTTCTTACAGGAGCTTGCCCCGGTCTTAAAACCTTCCGTCGTCCGCCGGATCTTTTCATAGAATTTTCGGGCATCATTCCTGTCAGTCAGCATCTCAAGCTCCTCACACTCACGCCTTTCGGCCTCACTTTTCTTTTTTCTGAAAAGGCGTCTCTCTTCCTTCTTTGCCTCACGATATTGTTGCCATACACTGCGGGTTGCGCCCGTTCGCAACGTCTCCTTGTAGGCAGCGTCCTTTTTTTTCAAGGCAGTTTTGCATTCCTCATCGTACCAGTTGTTCTTGCGGGCTCGCTGGAACCCTATAGTGGCCTCAGCGGCGGTACGCAATGAGTGAGAGATATGCTTCCATTGCTCGGTTACATCGTTAGGTCGAGGATTGCCCTCTGCTAGTAGGTGTGAGAGTCGAGTTGTGAAATTATCAGCTGTCTGTGTCATGCGCAGCTTCTCGACATCAAACTTTCCTTCCGTTACTGTGCGCACTTTCTTCGTTGCACAGAGTCGTGTGCGTATCTTGGCTGCGACAAGATAATGGTCAGAGTCAATATTGGGACCACGCAGTGTACGCACGTCCAGAACGGTGGAGCTATGTCCGCCGTCAATCATGACATGATCAATCTGGTTTCTTGTTCTTTGATCAGGGGACAGCCAGGTGGCTTGGTGTATTCGTTTATGCTGGAACCTAGTACTACTGATGACCATATTGCGAGCAGAGGCGAAGTCAATCAACCTAGTGCCGTTGGGTGATGTTATATCGTGGAGACTAAATTTTCCAACTGTAGAACCAAAGACTCCTTCCTTGCCCACCTTGGCATTAAAGTCGCCGAGCACGATTTTGATATCATGTTGGGGGCAGGATTCATAAGTCTGTTCAAGTTTATCGTAAAAGGAGTCCTTCTCTGCGTCGTCCGTTCCCTCAGTCGGCGCATAGGCGCAGATAAATGTTATGTTGAAAAACATCGCCTTGATGCGGATCGCAGCGAGACGTTCGTTCACAGGAGTGAACGCTAGTACTTGGCGGCGAAGTCTCTCTCCCACCACGAATCCTACACCACGCGCTTTGCCGCGTGCCTGGCCAGTATAGTATACGTCACAAGGTCCGATGGTTGTCTTTCCTTGTCCCGTCCATCGCATTTCCTGCAGGACGGTGATGCCAGCCTTTGCGTTTACGAGGACATCAACCAGTCGGGCAGCGGTACCATCCCTTGAAAGGGTCCGGATATTCCAGGTACATGCCCTAATATCCAAATCTCTATTCCTTGTACGTTTATCACAAATTAGTGACTCTTTATTGAGACTAGAGTTGTGAGGCAGCTTACTGAATACCAAATTGTATCAAATATGAAATAGACCACGAAATGTCTCTATTAGAAACTAGATACACCTTATAGAATTCCACCATAAATGTTATAAATGGAAAAATATTCGTGCTTAATTAACCATAGAAAATTCTTTCATAGGTTTCACACCAAGTCCTAGAAATTAGCAAATCTATAAGTTAGCATTGAAATTAAAGAAATGTTCTATATGGAAGTATAAATATATGCATAAATGGACACTGAGAAGGGTTTACCTTCAAGCTGGGTAGTGGCCTAAGGTGCTAGACCTTCTATCATACAAGTCACTACAGTGTTGTGAGTTCGACTCTCACAATACCGGGAAGAAAAGTCCTTGTAGAGATGTAACTCCAGTATCATCGAAACATATGTCGACTTGTCTGGTTCCTGCAGCGCGTATGTAAATTTTTCTCAAAAAACAAATTTTTTTTTTAATTTGAATCACCCTAATATATATATAGAGTGGTTGAAATTTTTTTTTTTTGGAAAATCTAAAACGCTACCCCGAATTATGGTTCCTTGCGACAAAAAAAGAGGCTGCTATCTTTTTTTTAAGGTGGTTTAGAGGTCGCGCTACTCGTTTTTATAAAAAAATTAGATGCTTGCAATTTTTATTTTATTTTAACATGTTTAAGTGCAGTAAAAATTTGGGTTTTTGTGTGTTGTTATTCTGTTTTCATTGGCGAATATTCCTGCAATTCAATAGCCTACTTGGATGAGTAGAAAGGGTTTAACTCCTGAAAATATGTTTCGAAATTGAAAACGGTGCATTGGTTTTTTGTATATATTTCGCATCTCAAAACAAAACTAGAGTAATCCAGATCACAAATTTCTGCTCTAGCATTTTTTATGGAGTAAGTTAGAGCAGAGAAGCAATTGTCATTCAGGAAAAAATATATTTTTTGGAAACTTCAAAAAAATTAGCTTGCAAGAAAATTAATGTTTTTGTATACGTGAATTTGCATTAATTTTGAAGATTTAAACAAAAAAACCAAATAAAAAGAAACTATCGAGATTCAAGTGTTTCATGGCATTTCTGCTCTGAGTTGCTCTATTTCTATTTTGACAGCTACCCTGCTCTGCTCTGCTCTAACCTGCTCTGAACTTTTTTTTGGTCAGTAAACAACCCTTATGAATCCGATGTCAGTTTTTTTAAATTCAAAATGGCGGGTCCAATATAGCGGTAAATTTTTTTAAAACTAATTGGATTTTATTGAAACTTGGTATTCGGGGGCTTATGCGTTGTCTGATTACGAAACCGATATCGGTTTTTTAAAATTCAAAATGGTGGATCCAACACGGCGGAGCATTTTTTTAAAACTATTTCGATTGTATTGAAACTCGTTACTGATGGATTTATGACATCGATTTATATGAACTAGTATCGCTTGTGATCGAAAATTCGACCATTAAAATTTTTAGGGGGTCATGGGGTCGCTAGCCCCGTACCCCCATCCATAAATTTCGGGGATGTCCCTGAAAATATACGCCTATACCACAGTTTTCTCAATTTCCTTTCCATCGGTGCATATTTTATTCAAATCGGTCAAACGGTTCGCTAACAGGAGGTTCCTAAAGGTTTTCATGCGGCGTATTTATATATTAATAGATAATAGATAAGATGTCAGTTTTGCTAAACTTGAATAGGAATCCGATGTCAGTTTTTTGAAATTCGAAATGGTGGATCCAATATGGCAGTGAATTTTTTGAAAACTAATTGGATTTTAATGAAACTTGGTTCTCGAGGGTTTATGTGTTGACTGATTACGAACTCGTTTTAGTTGCACCGTTTTCAATTTTCAGGAGTTAAACCCTTTCTCCTTATCCAAGAAGGCAGTTGATGTTAAAATAAAGTAAAAATTGCAAGCATCTAATTTTTTTTATAAAAACGAGTAGCGCGACCTCTAAAAAAAAAAAAACTAATGGCGGCGATTTACCAACAGGTTATCATAACCTCTAACGGGATTTTTAGCCGAGCTTCTCTTTCCAACTTGTGGTGTGTTGCTTTTGAGTTTTTCCTACAAGTTGGTGGGACCTACAGTTTTTTGCCGACTCCGAACGGCACTTGCAAAGCAAATGAATTTTTTGCTGAGAAGCTTCTCATGGCAGAAATACACTGAGGTATAGGCGATTGTATTGCTGCTCAATAGGCGCTTCAATTGCGTATTTTTTGATTCGCCGAACTCTTTGATTAGACGCTCCTTTAAGGCACCGTACTTGTTGCTATTCGGAGGTTTTTTAATAATATCTGCTGCATGCTTGTGCACTGCGGAATCTATTTCGGCCACAAATGTGTAAAACTTGGTCTCATCAGTTGTTATATTTGAACGAATAAATTGCGCTTCTACCAGCTGAAACCATAGCCGAACGTCAGGTTTCCAAAATGGCGGAGGCTTTCCAGCAACACGAGCAATTTGCAAAGTATTTGCAGCATCCACAAAAATTTCTCCGTCGTCGTTGAGACTCATATTTTTATCGTCGGGGTCACCAATTTGTAGGCTTTTATGCCATTAACTTTTATTTATTGAAATCAATAGTAAAAAGCGATACAAGTAAAAACTTAAACTAAATTGAATTTGAACGTGTGTTTTGGTTGAAATATTAATGCTGAATAATGTCTTTGAAGTTAGCGCTAACACTGTTCTTGTATAGATTATTGACTATCGATTATCGACTTTCAGTGTTGACGCTACACACCTAATAACAAATGTACATAAAAAATCACGAAAACACAACAAAACAGTTTTAAACAAAATTAATGTGTCTATATTTAATAAAGTTTAATTGAATTAAAAAAATACATAGTTGAGAACAAATAAAAAAAAAATTTGAATTTGAAACTGCGCTCGCCGCGTGATAGACCGGACGCTTAACGTCTGCGCCACTTAATCATAGTCCAATGCTATACTTAAAATTTGCGCAATTTGTTAGGTCAGTGTTCGGAGCTAAAAATTTTATTGGTGGCGAAAATGTATGGTAGATTTAAGAAAAAAAGATTTTTATTTAACTATAATACTGGTATTTTCAGTAAAGTAGGAAAAAATCAGAAGCAGAACCAGGGTTCAAAAATGCTTGAAAATTTTTAAAGCACAGCATTCTGTTTTGCTTTTGCTTGAAAAAAAAAAACCGAAGCTCTTTCTTGCTGATTGAAAATTTAAAAGCACAAGCAAAAGCAATCGAGATCTTTTCGATATTTGTTGGTCGCTGCTGCTGACAAGTCTGAAAAACGAACTTCTTAGCAGCAGTAAAGCTATAATTAATTCATTCTACATTCCGAATAGTATTATCGGCAACTACAGAAACATAAAATGTGGGAAACACAATTATTATTCAATAATTTTATTAAATATCAAATATGGGTGTTGCAGCAAAGCTTTATATTGGTTCTGCTTTTTTTTTATTTTCGATCAGCAATCGTCGTTTGCTTCGAAGCAATGCTCATGCCGCTGCTTTTGCTGTTGATTTTTTTCAAGCAGAAGCAAAAGCAAACATACTGCTTTTCAAGCATTACAAATTCCAAAGCACAGCATCAGGAAAATTTCGATGCTTTTGCTAATATTGCTTAAGCATTTTAAACCCTGAGCAGAACATCACAAACTAGAAGAGAAGCTTGGCATAAAAATCTCTTTGAGGTTTCTAATGATAATATGTAGGTTAGGGTGGTTCAGAATCATATGGGAAAAACTCAAGTTGAATGTAAAACCCCGAAACGGGTTGTGCGCTGGGTTTGGGACCCGCCACGTAAAAAACTTTATTCCAATGAAAACAAATTTATCAAAGCCTCGGATGAGAACCCCATTTAATGTTGACGACCCGGCAAAACGAATTAAAGACTACGAGAAGGATGCTCTAAGCATGTACGTGGAATGTCCGGACCCTTTCCAGGGAAAAAAGTTTGAATTTTTTCAATGCGGGTTGCAGCGTTGTAGGAAAGGTACTTTCAGTGCTTTCGAATTGCTAAATTCTGCCTTTTTTTGACATGAGTTATCGATTACTCCGAAACCTTTGGAGCAAAAAAAAATGTTTTCGGATAAAAAACTACATAAACCAAGTTACAAAAAAAAAAATTCACTACAATCAATTTTGTCGTTTGTAGTTGTAGGAAAAGTACTTTTAGTGCTTTCAAATTGCTGAATTCTGCCTTTTTTTGACATGTGTTATCGATTACTCCGAAACCTTTGAAGCAAAAAAAAAATTGTTTTCGGATAAACCACTACAAACGATTTAAAACATATTTCAACAAAAAAAATCGAAATTTACCTTATTTGCTTGGTTTCTGCACAAGGTATTGTATTTTCGGAGTAACTATAAAAGTTACAAAAAAAAAATTTCACTACAATCAATTTTGTCGTTTGTACCACTACAAACGATTTAAAACATATTTCAACAAAAAAAATCGAAATTTACCTTATTTGCTTGGTTTCTGCACAAGGTATTGTATTTTCGGAGTAACTATAAAAGTTACAAAAAAAAAAATTTCACTACAATCAATTTTGTCGTTTGTAGTTGTAGGAAAAGTACATTTAGTGCTTTCAAATTGCTGAATTCTGCCTTTTTTGACATGCGTTATCGATTACTCCGAAACCTTTGGAGCAAAAAAAAAATTGTTTTCGGATAAACCACTACAAACGATTTAAAACATATTTCAACAAAAAAAATCGAAATTTACCTTATTTGCTTGGTTTCTGCACAAGGTATTGTATTTTCGGAGTAACTATAAAAATTACAAAAAAAAAATTTCACTACAATCAATTTTGTCGTTTGTAGTTGTAGGAAAAGTACTTTTAGTGCTTTCAAATTGCTGAATTCTGCCTTTTTTTGACATGCTTTATCGATTACTCCGAAACCTTTGGAGCAACAAAAAAAAAATGAATTTCACTTTAGAGCAACAAAAAAATTTTTTTTCGGATAAAAAACTACAAACGATTTAAAACATATTTCAACAAAACAAACTCAAATTTACTTAGTTTGCTCGGCTTCCGCACAATGTATTATATTTTCGGAGTAACTATAAGAACTACAAAAAAATGAGTTTCACTACAATCAATCTCGTCGTTTGTAGATGACGAAAGTGCAAAAAAATTTGAATTTTTTCAAAGCGGGTTCCAACGTGATAGAGCTGGCATGCGGGTGTATGTAGCAAATACCGCTGTTTGAATGCTGGTAACTTTGTTTGTGTAAAATTTCGTTTATTGTCACCAAGAATATTTGCTCATGTTAGGCCGCTGATATTCCGGTAAAATCTTCTAATATACCAACGTACATTAGGGCGTGCCTAATATTGTACAAATTAGAACTCATTAGCGAAATACGAAATTATGTAAAGTGTATGTTTGTATGTACATATAAGCATGAGTATATATTTTTGTGCAAAAGCGTGTATGTGCTTGACGTGTAAAATGGCGTATGTGCTAAAATATAAAAATTCAGTATTCATATAAATGGCTATATACTAAGTATAAGTGCCTCTCTGATACCGGGTCGCCTCAGAGAGTAAGCATGGCCTTACCGCGGTACGGGCCTCTGCCGCGGCGGACGACACATTTTCCCCTACTCTTCCCTTGACCCTAAGCTGGCCTTGTCCGGCGATGGGTCGTACGAACAAGATGAACTCAAATAACGCAAATAAAAAGGAAAAACCTAAAAAACAAACAACGCCAAATTTCACTCCTCAGCAAAGGAGAGCTACGGAGGAGCAGGCGAGAAAGCAACAACAACGCCGGAGGACAACCTCCGTTCCACAATCAAGGGGGGGGATCGACAGCGATGGCAACTACGAGTCGGTCAACCAACCCTGTATCGAGTAAGATTGACTTGATGGGAGCTAGCACCAGTGCGGTTGCCAACGCAGCTAAGCGGACAACGGCGGATGCTAAACTCCCATCAACCGCTGATATGAAAACCAGAATCTTTACGTCTTTGGCAGCGGTCTCACGACCTGGCCTCGGAGTTTCGAATGGGAAGGAAGCTGCAACTGAGATTTCGGCAAGGGGAGCGACCGCGATGGCAACTACGGGTCCGCACTCCCGGGAGACATCTCCCCGCCGCTTCACATACCACGAGAAAAGATTGGCTGCAAAGATCCTGAAGAGGTATGAAGGGGTACCGCAGGAATCGCTGTCGCCGAATTCCAGTAAATCGGTAGAGCTAGCGAAAGCTGTGATACCGGATTTCCAAAATTCTTACATGCCAAAGAGGTTAAAAGTTAACCCTTTCAAGCGCCAGAGATCGGACCTGGAGTTAAATCCCCCTCCCAAGCGGCATCAGAATACCCCTGGAGCGGGCAAACTAAGCTTTTCTGAGGTAACCAAGGACAGGATCCTTATAGGCGTCTTTGGCCGAGGCAATGACCGTCTGGCCATCCCCAAGGACCGGTGGCGTTACGTGAGAAATGAACTCGGCAACATTCTTCTCAACGTTGCTCCGGAGTTTCCGGGTAGTTCGGCGCGAGTAAAGGATGCGGGTTGGCACCAGGGTCAGATTAAATTACTCGCATGCGAGGATGCAAAACCCGTAGCACTGTACAAGGCAGCAGCTGCTAAACTGGGTGAAGTCTACAAGGGCGCAGAGATCGAGGTCGTCGACTGGAAGGACATTCCAGCTCGTCCAAGGGCAAATGCATGGATTCCGGCCATCCCTGACGAACCCGCGAGAATTCTAGGGATGCTACTGCTAATGAATCCGTCCCTCCCATCGCATGACTGGAGTGTCAATCTGGTCGGCGATGCGATAGGGCCCGACAGACAGGTGGTGTTCACCATGAAAAAAAGCAAAGTCAGAACGTGTATTTTGGTCAAGTCTGAGTTGAACTCCTTTCTCCTACCTAACTACACCAATGGTGATATTACCGCTATCAGTCTAATGGTCGACAGCACCCGCCTGACGGATGATAAAAATTTTCATCCTGCGAGAGTCCTAAAAACAGCCAAAATCGATTTTTATTCACAACTTTTTTATTTATAATCCGAATGCAATGTTTGATATATCGTTGAATAGGTATTTTTTAGTACTACATATCTCCTGAATGTCCTTTTACTCACAACAGACCCCAACCCGAGTTAGACCGCGTAACTCGATTTCTACCCCCCTATATAAAACTTTTCTCTTCATAATAATAAACGTCTCAGCAAGCCATACACTTGTTATCTTTGAAGTAAAAAAATATAAGTAAACAAAGAAGTTACGGTGACTTGAAGTTTAATTTGCACATATATGTAAATAACTATATAATAAAAATATTTACTACATATGAGTGCATGTATATATATCTATGTAAAATTAGTTGAAGCAAGGTAAACTACACGTTTCAGAATTATCAACATCACAAAATTTTTAAATTAAATTTTGACGAGACTCAAGCAGACTTTAGCGGCACCTGCTTTCCAGTTTTGAAAAAATATGGCCCAAGCGATTATGATCTGTAACTGCTAGCGCAGATTCACTAACAACACGAACGAAACGTTCCGTATTTTGGGAATGGCATAAGAATTCTGCAATAAACCATTCAATAGAAAAAACTCAGTCTCTTGTTACAAAGTTTTACCTGGTAATTTTATAACTTCAGCTTCAGAATATTGATAAAAAGCAAGTTGTTCGTCAGTGTAAAACTGCAAACAGGGTGGCTCTATGTTTTCAAATTGTTCCCATTTTATCATTTGCGTATAAGTATCACTATTGAAATTTACGATTCCTTGCTTTGGTAGATAAAATACACTCAGAACTGATTGCTGATTGCGCCGAGCGGCTCTTATTTTTTCATACGCTTCAAAATGTACAGTTTTGTCTGAATCCGTTATCATTGACAAACTAATGTTTTCCGGATGGCAATAATAAGCGTTGTATTCTACAACAGGACGAATTTTTTCTGAACATCGTCTGGCAAATCTCGCATCCAACAAATATATTTAAAAACGTGACGGCTTCCGTGTATAGATTCTGGCTGGCTCTTTACCAAAAACCAGAATGGTGCGTAAACCTTAACAACAAACTCCACAGCTTTTATTAAGGAAGAGCTGGGGTGCTTTTTGGATACCTATAAACGTAGAAGTCTTGACGCCGTAGATAACCAGCGTGCTGTACTTACAGGACCAGGTTTCTCCCTACTAAGGTGATCATTACATACACCACTATCAATCGCTTTAACCACGCGATATAGGTAACGCTGATCAGATCTTATATTCCACTCCTCAATATTTTCAGGCATGACACCCATTGCAATTTTTTTATAACCTTCGAAGACCTACAAACAAACAAAATTGAACAAAATATACCCCCAAATATGTATAAGAAAAGCCTACCTTATAATTTTCGCATGTAAGGATTTCTGTTCCAACGCCTTTAAAGGCAATTCGTTGAAATGCAGCAAACAAACATTCCATTACAATGGCCGCTGCAAATATCGTTCCATGCAAACAATTACGCCAGTTTTATAGCCTGTGTTAACTGCGGTACGATCACAATTAATAATTGATCATTTAAAAAACTTACTATAGATTGCTGAATTCCCACTCCGGTGCTTAAAATGGGTGCGGTATATCCAATAAATTTGGATTATGGCTCCTTTACTAGCGTTATATGTTCTTCCACTGTTCTACTTAATCGCTTTTTTTTTTATTAATTTCAGTATTCTTAAGGGTAAGGTCTTTTTTTCCATCAAAGGAAATACCTTGCAGAAAAGAGTTTTCTTTCACCGAAGCTTGGGCTTCTTTGCGAAATTTTAAACGCTCTCTAGAAATTTTATTTTTATCTAGAATAATATTATCAATGTAAGATATAATTTTTTTTTGAAATATCCTGGTCAAAATCTTTATTAACTAAGCGGCTATAGAAATACGCAAATCTTGGATAAGAGTGGTGGCGAGTAGTGCTCCAAAGCGGTCCGAAGTATCAGTGCGATCTAAGGTCATGGCGTAGTTTCGCAAAGATATGTCGCACACATTCAGCGATGGCCCAGGACGCTCGGCTTCAAAATCTTCGTCCTCGGATGAGTTGGGAACCTACCCATCCGAGATTACTGACGGGTTAACATATTCAGTAATGGTATGAGATTCCAGTTCGCAAACACTTGTTGTTTCTCCTTCTATATATATAATCAATTTGTTTCAGTCTTGTACTGCACTGATCTACTAAAAGCTGCTTTGCTGTATGTGAGGCTTGACGACCCCCCAATACTACACCTGCACTTTGAAATTCGAAATTGATGTCTGGTAACATCACGATACTTTTTTATAATATTTAAAATTTTTCGTTTCGTAGGGGATGCAGTGATAACAGGAATTCCTGTTCGATGCCACAATTTTAATATTTCGGCTGCCATAATTCCCGCATAACTTGAAAGCTTAAGGTTTTTTTTGGTTTTTTTTTTGTATACCATAGTTCTTTAAAAAGAGTAAATACTCAACTATGTCGCACTTGGTTGGTAACAATGATTTATTTAAATTACGTTTTTTAAAAAACATGCTTTAATTTTATCGTATGTCACAAAATTTAATAATGCACCAACTTTCTTTTTGTTTTACACAGAAATAACAAAAAAAAAAACAAGCTTTAACTGTAAATCGACTAACGTTTTTGTTTATTAGAATTTTTTGTTACTTTAAAGGCAAGAATTGCATAGCTGACTGAGTGGTTTATTATTATGAAGAGAAAACGTTTTTATTGGGGGGTAGAAATCGAGGGTAATGCAAACTTTTTTTTTCGACCCGGTCTAATGCTCACCATGTCCAATGGGGGAGCTCCGATATAAATGCCAGGGGCGAGTCTCTGTTTTATTACCTCTTAACAACCAACCTGGTAATTTGCAACGTGGGTAATGAGCCCACTTTTATCACTAAGACCCGCAGGGAGGTCATAGACCTCACGATCTGTAGTGAAGGCGCTTATGAGTGGGTCAGAAAATGGCGGGTTCTTGAAGAACATTCATTCTCCGACCACCGTTACATAGAAATGGTTTTAAACTTTATTGTAGAACAACCAATCATGAAGCGCAATCCACGTAACACTAACTGGCAGTTACACAATGAAATATTAGACAGAGACCTACCAGTACTGCCCTCACAAGCCCCCTCAGTAGAGGAGCTGGAGGATCTTGTTACTACATTTACATCGGCGCTCTCAAATGCTCTAGGACAGGCTTGTCCAGTGCCAAAACCACGCGGTAAACACAGGCCACATTGGTGGTCCTACGATTTGGACTCGCTCCGCAAATCATGCCGGAAACAATTTAACAAGGTCAAGAGCCTCGGCTCTGAGTCTCATTGGCACGAATATAAAGCTAAACTAAGGGCCTACAAAAAAGCTCTGAGACAGGCGAAGAGAACCTCGTGGATAAATTTCTGCACTGGCGTCGAAAAGGTCGACGACACAGCGAGACTTGGACGAGTCGAAAAGTCAAACAGTCATCAGCTATTTGCGAAAACCTGACGGGTCCTGGACCAGTACGGAAGAGGAAACCCTTGAGCTGCTCTTGAATACACATTTTCCGGGGAATCTGCATGACGCACCACTAGCACCTGCAACAAACCTGGCAGTAGATATACCCATCACTGAGGAAAGGGTAAGGTGGTCAGTTTGAGCTTTGAACCATATAAGGCTGCCGGACCGGAGGGTATTATCCCCGCGCAACTTATAAACACGTTGGAGACATCAGCTAAATGGCTGGTATTTCTCTTCACAGCCTGCCTGGCTCTCAACCACATTCCGGGCTCCTGGAGAAGCGCCACGGTAGTGTTTATCCCTAAGACTGGGAAGGCATCCCACTACGAGCCAAAAGACTACAGACCGATCAGTCTCTCGTCCTTTGTACTCAAAACCTTTGAGAGGATACTAAGCGACTACCTCTCAACGACTATTGATAGCAACCTCATCTCTAGCTATCAGCATGCATACACCAAGGGAAAATCAACAGAAACTGCTCTGCACAGCCTAGTATCTGTCATTCAGAAATCGCTGTGTGAAAAGGACTACTGTTTCGTGGCCTTCCTAGACATTGAGGGGGCTTTCAACAATATAAGCCCCGAGGCAATCAACTCCGCTCTAACTAATCTGGGCGTAGATAGACCTCTAACTGGTTTAATTGACCAACTTCTAAGGGGAAGGTACGGTTGTGTTATCACCCTATGTCACAAGGGGACCAAAGTGTATAGTCTTAGAATCAATCATACTATCTATGTGCCAAATTTCATCCCATTCGGTCAAGCGGTTCTCGAGATAGTACCGGACCTACAAATATACAAATATGCAAATATACAAATATACAAATATGCAAATATACAAGTTTAGCTCGTTTAAAGTTATTAGATATATTAAGCAAACTACTATCTTTTCCCTTTAAAACGCTATATCGAACGTAAAGATATCTCTAATGGAAACATTTTTACAGCTAAAATAGGGTAGGCCTAAAAATGACGTTTTTCAAACTTTGTGGTTATAAAAAAAAATGTGTGTCAATATGTTCCTTTAGGAAGTGTTCCTCAAAATTTGAGCGAAATCCGAGACTAGTCAGCAACGATTTTTGCTAATATTAGACGTTTTCATATGGATTGACTCCTATATAAAAACTCCGAAATAAAGGACAGCAAAAAAAAAACACACCTCGGACACAAATCTCGGACAACAGAAGATCACATACGCGAACGGACTTATGGATGATGTTTTCTACTGGTAAGAACGATGTAGGAAAACAAAAGCGACAACTGATCGAAAGAAGGGGAACCACATTTTGGAGACTTAGATGTTATTTATCTCCACTCGCTCCCAACCCAACCTAACGCGAGAGAATTGATGCCTCTCCCGACCCAACAAAAATAAACAGTTAACGACTGAGATCACATACTTGTATACCACTTAGTGCTTACACATTTTTATTTAATTTCATTTTCGTTATTTTACAATGTGTTTCATTTGCAAGGAGCGTTGTTGTTTATTACACTCCCTCCCTGCCCTTATGTATATCTATGCAAAAACATTTTAGGTAATGTAAGAAAACTAACATATATGTATGTGGTACCGAAGCTGCGAGCACAAATCTAATCAACAAAATCAAGCGCGCAGCAAATCGAGAATAAAATCGTCTAATGCCCCTTTGAGCGTAAGCAAATGTATATATGTGTGTGTGTGTGTGCACAATCAACTGAAGCAATAAACAAAACAATAACCTTCAAGTGAATGTTAAATTATAGGAACTATGTATTCGAACAGAATAGGAGCAATGCACACACATATACTTCAGTAAAAGTTAACCTTCGGGTACGTACCTTATTTCACCTTCGACGATCCAATGTTGTTTGCGCAAACAGCAGGTCCTCGGCGAAGTTTGGTTGCTTTAGTTTTAGTTAAGTTTTTCTTTCCTACCTTTTTACGATTTGTCGCTATTCTTCGATAGCACACTCTATGAACTCAAAATTATTTGAAGATTGAAATGAAAAATAAAGCTGGTACATACATACATATGTGTACGATGCAACTACAGAAAACGATTTTATGTAGATATGATATGCCGTGGAACTTCACTGGATACCAAAATAAAGCTAGGCTGCTTTATGTTCTCTTATTTGAACCATGTACTGTATACGAAGTCAACACAATTTCAATGGAAAGCAAGCTTATTTTACCGGTAATACACTGATACCACTGGATACCAAAATATATGTATGTATCTCCACTGCTTAGGGAGGGAACACAACTTTACTGGAAAATAGTACTAATTGGAGTATTCTGTAATTCTGTCTCATATCAAGTCACTAAATTTGAGAAATTTCATTAGATACAATTTTTGTGACTTGAGATGATTCCGGTATTCTATAAGAGAACGTCACAAGAAATCTACCACAGTCTCTCTCTCGCTCATTTTAAGGTGTGGTGAATACAAAAATTGCATACATTTTAAGTAACGCATTTTACACTCGGGGTGTAAAAGTAGGTCGCCTCCCAGTTGGTGCACCCTGGGTAACGCTAAATGACCTACATAGCCTGCACGGCTAGTTTAGTTTCTTGTATTGCCGGATCTACGAGAACGGTACCAGTACTTGTGCTGTACCCATCGTGCCGAAACGACCCGGGCCGTTTTCTTATATCGACCCGACCAAGAGCAATACACTCGAGGTGACCCTGTCTGACATTTAGGCAGGGCTACACCTCGTTACAACAACAACAACACTCGACCTATAGATGTAGATGTAGCCCAGGCGTTAAGCGTCCGGATTATGACGCGGGAGGTCGCAGGTTCAAGTGCCGGTCCGCGAACAGTAAATTTTTATTTTTTTATTTAATTTCTTCAAATTTAATTAACTTTTTTTAATCATATAAATACTTCTAATTCGTAAATTCACTTTTTTTAATTTTTTAAATTTTTTAACAAATTTTCTTTAATAAATTTCGTTTATTACCTGCCTACAAGCAGATCACAAATTAGTAACTCTTTATTGAGACTAGAGATGTGAGGCAGCTTACTGAATACTAAATTGTATCAAATATGAAATAGACTACGAAATGTCTCTATTAGTGACTAGATACAGCTTACAGAATTGAGGTATAAAACTTAATACTTTCTTATATGACTTTTCGTTTAGTGAGACAAAAATTTACTGAAAAGGGGGGGGGGGGGAAATACTGGTACTGCCGTGAAGCCGGTTTGTTGTATCGCTGGGGCGTCTTTTTGCTGAGAATTGGTGGTGAATCTCGCATCAGTGGACACTCCGCCACAATGTTTTTTAATTACTTCCCGGGAAAACAAATGCAATGCTAGTTAGTCTTTTTTTCTTGAGGGGCATCTCTATACTGTGCATACATACCCGGTATTGAATACATTTGATGGCAACTGATATGGAAAAGATAAAAGCCTGGTGCCTGCTACGTTATACGGTGTTACGCCACCACGCCACTGTGGTGGTTAACTTTGCTTGCTGGTTGCTCAGCGGAGCAATTTCCAAAAAGGTAAAAACGCTGTATATATTGAGCCTGGGCGGGAAGTTAATTCCTTTCTGTTCGTCTGGGTCCGTACGCAATAATGTTGGCTTTAAGCGATGGCGCGCTCAACAATTCCCAGACCAACGATATAGTCCTTTAGGGTGCCACCAATGCAATTGCGTTGTAATGTGGTGTTGGTTGCTAACCTCGTTAGCGGTTGCTCAATGGAGCTTTTTAAACAGATATAGGCCCATTAGACCGCAAACCCATTTCTTGCAATACAAATTTCACTCTCAATTCGATTTTGTCTATTGGCGACAGTTTTTTCGAGCTTTAACAACTTTTTATTTTTCTGCACACAACTTCACCTTAGCACGCCTTTGAACAAAATGGCCGAGTTTAGCGGACGTTAAACAGGTGTCAGTTTGAAAGCTCAAAGTTCGTTCGAATGTAATGCCATTTAGTAAAAATGCAGTGTTGCATTTTTCTTACACAGCAATGGCAAAACTATTGGGCCTAACCGCTCGTTAAAACAAATAGCATGCATCACAAAAACAAATTCAAAGCAAAAGCTTGTCTGAACTTTTGAACTTGAGAAAATGTAGGCTTTTGAATAAAATGAAGGTAATAGGTAACATGAGAAATTATTGCGGTCCCTAACGGTATGCCTACAAGGGTTGGATATCTTTACAATGGAATGTACCCTGTCTCCTGCTTACTTTTTCGGCTCAGAACCTTTTCGGCTATTTGTCCCCCAAGACAACTTATAGTGGCCCCCGAATCAAGTAAACCAAGCATATCTGAATCAAGAATCCGAATGACTGCATAAGGTCTGACATCTCCTGGCTTACAAATAATACTGCATAATATTTTTGACCGTTTGTCAACTATTCCTTTCCAAAAGATTTTAGCTCGAAGCGTTGAATGTTTCGGTTTAAAAATCTGTTCCCACCGAGCTTTGTATTCTTCCAGGCGTTTACGAAAAGGTTTAACCGGATGTGGTCGTGGTAGGTCTGGTACGATGTTGGTCACATTTGGTGGTGGTTTTAAAATTTTAACTAATTTGAGTTCTGGTTTTGGTGATGTTTCGGATGTTTGCTCTGGCTGTTGCAAACATCCCGTCGAACGTTTCCCGCCGTATTGCAATTGGGCAAGTCGGAAGAAAGAAGGCTAAAAAACCGCATCCGTAACAACGGCTTAACGCATTGCTTATAACTGTGACCTAGCTCATCACAGTTCCAACATTTTCCCTTTGAAACATCAGTTACTGCCTAGATTTC
>CAXKVI010000296.1:0-57693 GCA_964058755.1 Campiglossa producta
ACTAGGAAATAGGGAAATCACATCGAATGAGATAAGTTTTTCATCGAGAGAAAATAATAACATTAAAATATTAACATCCGACAAAGGCAACAAAACCGTTGCATTAGAAATTAATGACTACAACAACAAAATGTGTGATATTATAAACGACTTGACGACCTACAGAATACAAAAACAGGATCCTACGTCACGATTGCAGAACAAAAACAATATTTTGGTGGATAAACTTTTTAAAATGGGATTTATCTCGAAAGGAGAGAGAAGAAATCTCACGACAACCACTGCACTAGCGCCAAGAATCTATGGACTTCCAAAAACACACAAAGAGGGAGTTCCACTTAGACCAATTTGCTCAGCTATAGGATCACCATCCCACGGTCTCTGTAAATTCATGGTTAAAATTTTAAAAAATGTGACAGCTAACTCCACCTACAATATAAAAAATGCAATAGAATTCAAAGCCAGAGTTAATAATACGATCATATGCGACGATGAAAAACTTACCTCATTCGATGTGATTTCCCTATTTCCTAGTATACCAACACAGCTGGCACTAGAAATTATAGAAAAAAAATGGACGATGATAAAAAACCATACAAATATCCCAAAACAAACGTTCATGGAAATACTAAAGTTCTGTATTGAGGAGAACCGGTATTTCAAGTTCAACGACACGGTTTACATGCAATTAAAAGGAATACCGATGGGGTCCCCGTTGTCTCCAGTAATCGCAGATATTATAATGGAAGAGTTGTTGGATAGTTCTTTAGGAAAATTAAAACACCCACCGAGGATGGTCTCTAAGTACGTCGATGATCTATTCGCGATTATACCCGAAGACGAAATACCAAATACACTTAATGCGCTCAATTCATATGACAAGAACATAAAATTTACAATGGAATTAGAAGAGGAAGGTCAGTTACCATACCTAGATTCTGTAATAATCAAACGAGGTAACAAATTAAAGTTAAAGTGGTACCAAAAACCAACTGCGTCTGGACGACTCATCAATTTATTTTCAAAACATCCGAAATCGATGATATTGAATACAGCAAGGGGCTGTATTAGACGTATGTTACAGGTATCTGACAAAGTGTTCCACAAGGAAATAATAAAAGAAGCATCGTGCTTATTGAAAAATAATGATTTTCCAGAGAAGATCATAAAAAATTTAATTAAGAAATCGAAAATTCAAGAGAATCAAGAAATGCCAAAAAAAACCCACAGTATTTAAGTCGGTGACTTATGTACCAAATCTATCAGAGCGCCTAGCAAAATCGGATTGCAAACAAAAAGACAGTTTTAAACTCCTCGTCACAGAAAACGGACGTGAATTAAATGTATGTAAATCGTGATTAAATAATAAAATGTTTATATATAGGGATAATGTAAATATGCTAAAAATAATTAAAAATTTGTTTTAGTTTGTAGTTCCTTGAAGACGGTACCGTAGAGTAATCGAAATACATCGGAGGGGAAAAAACTAAAAGTGGTGTTTTCCCTTATTTTTATGACCCTAAGCCGGCAAAACTAAATAATTTTTCAAATACAACAGGTCGCCAAAAAGAACATTGGTAAAATGAATTAAAATAAAATAAAATAAAATAAAATAAAATAAAATAAAATAAAATAAAATAAAATAAAATAAAATAAAATAAAATAAAATAAAATAAAATAAAATAAAATAAAATAAAATAAAATAAAATAAAATAAAATAAAATAAAATAAAATAAAATAAAATAAAATAAAATAAAATAAAATAAAATAAAATAAAATAAAATAAAATAAAATAAAATGAAATAAAATAAAATAAAATAAAGCGAAATAAAATAAAATAAAAAAGAGTATAAAAACAAATCAAATATAATAGCAAAAAAATAAAATAATATAAATTAGAATGAAGTAAACAAACAAAAGAAACAGTCTAATATAGCCGTTTTTATCTGTTAAGACCTTTTGAATCCTTAGCTCAATAAATTGAATTTGATGGATTTATGCATTAACTGTGATTTTATTTGTTGGCATAAAAAATATATTTTGTTCAATTTGGAAGGATTCGTAATATTTATTATTTCCTGTTTTTTTTTTTTTCAAGCGTTTGTGGAACGATAATTGGTTTATACTTTCCCTTTATACTTTATGTACAAAATCAATTTCAATGAAATCTCAAAATAGCTGAGGTGTGATAGTGGGATAAATGTAGGAATTCTATTCAGGTCGATGTAACTGGCTTTTAATTTTCTTAGATTAATTTTTGTAACAAGTCATATCACTTTATAACTAATTTTATTTTTCGTTCTTCTTTTCTCCAGGTACGTAAATATTACTTAAGCAAATGTGATTTTACTGAGACATCTCCAATCAAAAGGTATTTATCTATTGTATATTGTTTTAAAACATACACAGAATAACTTGGCATTTTTTTCAACATGAACCATGTTAAATTAACAAGAAAGATCCTGTTAAATTTGCATGTTGTTTTAACAGGAAGACATACTGTTTTAAGAGAAATTGTTTGTTTATTTAACAAGAAGTTATGTTAATTTAATAGTGGGTCAAGGTAATTTAACACGAAGTCAACTTTTCAACATGAGCGTTAGTATTGAAAAAAATTACCTGAAAAAGTGTTAAAATGCGCTGATTTTACATGAACATTATTCTGTGTTTTGTATTATTTAGGGTCTGAAACTTTTACAAATTAATTTGGAACAAAGCAAAGAACAAGCACCTAAAATGGAAAAAAAAAATATTACGCGAAAAACTATTAAAAAATGGATCAAAATGTTTAATGTTTTTACTTGTGAACACATGCTTGGTTCCAAAATTTAACGGTTGTCAGTTACGTCATGCAAATTATTGCAAAACATTGAATGCATTGAACTCAGGCAGACACAGCCTCCATTGTGAAATAAAAAAAAGTCACTAAATGCTCTTAAATGACAATAACAATTGAGAGCCCCACAAAAAAAAAACAAAAAATTTTCATGCGAAATTTATCAGAAATATTTATGTTTTGACTTTATAAAAAAACCGCAAATGTTGGTTGAGCATGCAATGCAACCAAAGCCGTGACACATAAAGCGGCAAAGTGGCGCCTGCGTGATGCATTCATATGCAACACATATGCAAGTACTTTATTCATAGGTAGGTATATAAGTTTATATCTAGATATTTATTTATGTACATCCGTCTACATGCCAACAAGAACAACGCGCTTGTCAATTGGGCATATAAAACATACTTGAGCTGCAGCAAATGACAAGTTTAACGCATTTGCATTTACGCCACGTAGCTATGTATCTACATATGGTACACACGCGATTTACATATAAAATTCATTGCATTTATTTTTACATTTTTTGTATTATTTTATTTATTTTTTGTTTCGTGCTGCTGGAATTTATGAGCAACTTTACCAACACGGTCAGTTGTTTCCAATTATGCATCACAAAAATGTCGGAAAAACTCCATGAAGGAAACCTCTTATGTACATCTTAACTTCTAAAAACTTAATAGATGGGCCCGGCTGATTTTTTTAAATTAAAAGAAGAGTTCCCAAACGGTCCACAATATTGCCATACCATAATCATACCATAACCATACCATAATCATACCATAACCATAACATAACCATACCATAACCATACCATAACCATACCATAACCATACCATAACCATACCATAACCATACCATAACCATACCATAACCATACCATAACCATACCATAACCATACCATAACCATACCATAACCATACCATAACCATACCATAACCATACCATAACCATACCATAACGATACCATAACCATACCATAACCATACCATACCATACCATAACCATACCATAACCATACCATAACCATACCATAACCATACCATAACCATACCATAACCATACCATAACCATACCATAACCATACCATAACCATACCATAACCATATCATAACCATACCATAACCATACCATAACCATACCATAGCCACACCATAACCATACCATAACCTTTCCATAACCATACCTTAACCATACCATAACCATACCATAACCATACCATGACCATACCATAACCATACCATAACCATACCATAACCATACCATAACCATACCATAACCATACCATAACCATACCATAACCATACCATAACCATACCATAACCATACCATAACCATACCATAACCATACCATAACCATACCATAACCATACCATAACCATACCATAACCATACCATAACCATACCATAACCATACCATAACCATACCATAACCATACCATAACCATACCATAACCATACCATAACCATACCATAACCATACCATAACCATACCATAACCATACCATAACCATACCATAACCATACCATAACCATACCATAACCATACCATAACCATACGATAACCATACCATAACCATACCATAACCATACCATAACCATACCATAACCATACCATAACCATACCATAACCATACCATAACCATACCATAACCATACCATAACCATACCATAACCATACCATAACCATACCATAACCATACCATAACCATACCATAACCATACCATAACAATACCATAACCATACCATAACCATACCATAACCATACCATAACCATACCATAACCATACCATAACCATACCATAACCATACCATAACCATACCATAACCATACCATAACCATACCATAACCATACCATAACCATACCATAACCATACCATAACCATACCATAACCATACCATAACAATACCATAACCATACCATAACCATACCATAACCATACCATAACCATACCATAACCATACCATAACCATACCATAACCATACCATAACCATACCATAACCATACCATAACCTTACCATTGATTGATATTTGGAATTGTACTCCAAGCTCCAGAGAAATCAAACTTCTTTGACCATTTCTGCATAAAGTGGTTTTAAAGAAATTTAACCTCATTTTAAATATTACTAATTTACATAAATTTCTTTAAACTACTTACATACATACTTTTGAGTGCATTAGCATGAGCATGCAAAACAAAACTTTCAATTCTGGCCGCAATTCTGCACTTATCGCTTGGATGCAACAAACAGTGTTGCATGACAATATGCTTTATGTTCAACAATGTGTTGCTATGTAATGATTTTATTTCAGTTTAACACAAACAAGATTAGTATCTTTCAATTAGCAATGTGTGAAGCGTATGGAAGAAGAAAAAAACAAACCCTAGCCTCACTCGTTTTCAACATGCAAATCAAAAAATCACTTAAATTTCAGAATGGAAAAATAATATATTTCTTGTTCAACTTGAAACGAGAGCAACATGCAAATTCAATTGAATTGATTGATCGACCAAATTTTGTGCTGTTGAGCGGTGACGTGAGCGTGATGGCATGCAAAAAATCCAGCGTCGCTCTTTTTGTAAGACTGCATTCCATGTATGGGGGATGTTGCAATGTATCGAGCTACACTATGCAACAGTTTCAAAGTTATTTTCTGACGATAAATATGAATGCAGCTTGTTTTAATTTTTGAGTGGTCAGTCAAGTGCTTAGTAAATCGTTTGTCCGATTAAGGTCTCTGAAATTTGGTCGACTTTTTATAAGGGCTTACCCCTACAGCGACATCTAAAACTTTTTATTCAGAGAGTTGCTGCGGTCTAGAAGTTATCCGTCTCCAAAAAGGTTTTGCATAGTGTTATTGCTAATTGAGTGATTTCATGTACAAAAGTGTGTTAATGTTGCCAGTGTTGTAATGGGGACTGACAATCACTTCCTCATTAAAAGCGAATACCAGAAAAGAATGCAACGGCAGACAGCATCCAAATGCAACAAAAAATTAAAATGTTCCAAAAAGTGCGGCATTTTTTTGTCACCGTTTTGGAAAGACTGAAAAAAGAGAACGTGACATTTTTTTTTAAATTATTTAATAAATTTTTTTTTAATGTTTTTTATTTATTTTTCTTTTATTTTTTTTTTTATTTTTTATAATATTATTTCATTTTTCTTTGATTTTTTTCTATTTTATTTATTTTCTTCTATTTTATTTTACATTACCTTGTTTTACTCTTGTATTATTTTAATTTTTATACCCAGCGTACTAGTACTAGTACAAGGGTATTATAATTTTGTCCACATAACGGTACTACGTAACGGCACAAAATGATCGAGATAGATGTAGAGTTCCATATATGAAAGTTCCTAGGTTGAAAAGAAGAGTGCATTAAGGCATGTCCGTCTGTCCGTCCGTCCGTCTGTCCGTGTACACGATAACTTGAGCAATTGAGATATTTGCATGAAATTTTGTGTACAGCTTACTTTCTGGCTAAGGTTGGTTGATATTGAAAATGTGCGAAATCTGATGATAACCACGCCCCTTTTTTGATATCGAAAATTTCGAAAATCACACAAATTGACCTATCCCGATAGCTGAAATGGCTAAAATTATATAATTTTATAGGTGAGTATTATGATTTTTTGATATATTTTTTAAAAGTGGGCGTGGCACCGCCATGGGATATCGAAAATCTCCTAAATTGACATAATTCGGTAACGCAAACGGCTAACATGATATAGTTTGGTAGGATGAATCCCCTAGTCATTCTATTATGATTTTTTGATAAATTTTTAAAAGTAGGCGCTCACCTTTCAGGGAGGCATATTTGAAAATTTCACGATGAAACTGGTACGAGATATACTACTAGCATAATAGGGAGTATACCTGATTTAATTGGACGAAATCGCTTCCCAACCACGCCCATTTCCGAAATGGAAAATTTCGAAAATCATGTGAAAACTACCGCTGGGTATTTAATGTTCCGTTTACCCGAACTTAAGACTTCCTCACTTGTTTTATTTGACTTTATTTTATTTTATCTTATTTTATTTTTATTTTATTTTATTTTTTTTTATTTAATTTAATTGTTTTTCATTTTATTTATTTTATTTTTTATGCGAGACTCGTTGCTTCTTTGCAACTTGATTCTAAAAGATTACAACCATCTACTACACAGTTAAAAAAAGAGTAAAAGTTATAACTTAAAATCTCATGCAGCTTATTATTCTGCACTGTCACAGATTATGCGACAATTTCAAGTGTCAAGTGAAATAAATTGCCAACGCATAAAGATACTTAATGAATGTTCCAACAACAAAAAAGTAAAAAAATAAAATATTTACAAATATCACACAATGCACTAAGTGATTAATGGCGAGCACTGATTACAGAACGCAAAAACAAAAGAAAACGCCAGAGCAACCATTCCAGAAAGCAGACTCATACCGCAATTGAGTGATCGATGTGATTGCGTCAAAAGTTAGCGGCATTGTAGGGGAGTTGTGTTGGTGTTCGGTATCCTCGGAATGTCAGTGCTGCCACAATAACGGACCATAACTGTAATTGCAGTTGACGGAGATTTTATTCATTAAATGCATTAAGCCAATTGTACAAACGGAGAAGAGGATTCATTAAGAATGACAGAGCGAGGGGCGTGGCGAGCAGAAATGAAAACAAAAACTATACCAAATTTATTGTTTGAGAGTGAAAAAGCACTCTTCTTCCCCACCTTAATGGGCAGAAGACGAAATGAGTCCGTAGTTATTATTAACTTTCTGGTCTCCCTTTGTTTTTTCTTTCTCGAAAACAAATTACACCATATTATACCTGCAACATACCAAATCGTGAACCTGCTGCCGCCTGCCCATGTCATTCATATACCAAATATATATTTTTCTGATACCGTAATTTTTGTCTGTAGGTACGCAATGCATGCAATCTGTGGCACAATGAAAACGTGTGGAGAGCAATGGTTGACTAAACAAAATGCTGCACAACTTTAGCCCCAAAATCTGGGTCATGGGTAGAGCGTAAATAGTGAGCCAACTAAAGCCATTAGTGTCTCCTCGACCAATGCTATGCAAGTACAGAAAAATAAATAAATAAAAATACTAAAAGAAGCATATTCTCGTACAGATCCATACCAAAGGCACACATGCGATGAAGATGAAGCAAAATATATACCTATGCATTGCACTTATAATTTTTAAGCCTAATGTGCTTGCGCGTAAATCTCCACTTTTTTGCTTTGGACTAAAGAAAGTCAATGAAGGCAGTGAATGCGTTTTGTCTGCTCAGACATGAGAAAGTGATCATATAATCGCTGTATTTCACTGTTCTTGCATGGCGCTGATGACTTTCATTGCTTTGCTAATGGGAAAATTAAATGTTAAATGTCAATAAAAAAAAAAAAAATATAAGCAAATATCTTATATGGGTGAAGCCATTATATGCAGGTAACTGAGGTGTAACAGGAACTCGAGTGTTTTTTAATGTGTAACTTGAAGATGTTAGCTCGTTCTTTGAGAAAGTCAAATTTTAACTGTTTCTGTATTTTATTTAGATCTAAACAAAACCTTATCTTCAAGGAGCTGAAATCTAAGGGTAAAGTTTTTTTTTTTTTAATTTTATTTTTTATTTTACTTCACTTTTTTTTTTCTTTTTTTTTTTTTCATTTTATTTAATTTTATTTTTATTTTATTAATTTTTATTTAATTTTCATTTCTTTTATTTTATTTTATTTAATTCAGTTTTAGTTTCTTATTACTATTTTATTTTATAGTCCGCTCAATATAGACATAAAAATAGTGGTTAAATAATAATAATTCCCACAGAGCCATAATAAACGATAAAGGATAATCGCTGCGGGTTAGGGGTTTAGAATATGCCCGAGGTAGGCATACCGGTCGTAAGAGGCGACTAATATGCACATAGGTAATGACGTGCTAACTCGATGGTTGATCTACGGATATGATGCCTCTCACCTCTCATTACCCATCTTCTCCTTCCTTACGAATGTTGTTAGCAACAACAACAACAACAACAACAACAAGAACAATATAAAAGAAAATTTTTCTACGCATGCTCAATTTTTCGAATAATTTCATATAATTTCCAGTGCTAATTTTTCAGTGACGATATCTCAGAACTGGTCACCCTTATCGTTTTCGAGAAAAGTCCAAAAAATCTAAAATTTTGACCTTTGACCCCAAATAATTTTTTTAGCATACATGGGATCGATGAGTACTTTTGAGGTTTTCTATCTGAAGATAAACCTAAGCTGTATGCAAAAACTTGTCTCTGTGAGAATTATTGTTGTTTCAAATGTTTATATTGACCGGACTATTGCTTTTTTTTATTTTATTTTATTTTTTTTTTTATTTTTTTTTTTTATTTTTTTTAATCTTATTTCTTTTATTTTTTTTTAATCTTATTTTATTTCATTTGAATTTATTTTATTTTTTTTCTTTTATATTTTTTTTTCTTGTATTTTATTTTAGTTTTTTTTAAGTTTCAACATTGTAATTTCGAACTTGAGGCCAAATAATAATTTCATTATTGATGTTGGTTTTTAATTTTTAATAATTTATATTAATAACTAAAATTTTGGTTCAGAATAGAAAAAGTAAATTTTATTAACTTTTTTTAAGTTTATTTATTTTTTATTTTATTTTTTTAAATTTTTTATTTTTATTTTTTTTATTTATTTTTTTTTTTTTTTTATTTCATTTGATTTTATTTATTTTTCTTTTATAATTTTTTTTTCTTCTTTTATTTTATTATAGTTTTTTTAAGTTTATTTATTTTTAATTTATTTTATTTTATTTATTATTTTTTAATTGTTTTTCTTTTATATTTATTTTGTTTCTTTTATATTATTTTAATTTTATTTATTTTTTATTTTGTTAATTTTTTTTTTTAATTTTACTTTATTTTTTTTTTTAATTCTTCTTATTTCAATAGATTTTTATATCTCTTTTGTTTATTTTATATCATTTTTTTTTTATTATTAATTTTTTTATATATTTGTGTGGAAGCTTTTATTTATTTTATTTTATTTTTTCTCTTTTCCAGACATAACAATTAATATAAATTTTCACACATTTCAATTTCCTTTTTGTCTCTGCCTACGCCAAATGCGCTTTTCACTTTCAACATGTCGAAATGACACTTTTTTCAAATTCCGGTGCAATTTTTGTTTATGAAAAAAAAAAATGTGTTACAACAAAAATAATGAAAATATTGTCATGTTGTTGCCTGCCAACACTAACCAGCAGCGACCCACCCACAACAAATGTACGTAGTACGTGTAGCAAGCCACCACCTACGCGCTACATAGGTATACGTATGTATGCACCACAAAAAACAAGCACGCACTGTGGCATGCAACATTCATTGCTTTACTCGCGCGCACTGCCCACAGGTGTCCAAAAATCGAATTGAATAGCCAATCCATTGAATGGTTAACTGTCACTACTGTGCTGCGGCGAATTGGCAAAGCGTAGGCCAGATCAGTTGTATGGCGCTGCAGGGTTGTGTGCGCGCATGCGTGAGTGTATTGCAACATGTTGCGCCAAATACTGTAATTGACAGGCGCGTAAGTAACAAATGCATGCCGCAGGACCACATGTTCAATGCGCGCCCATCGAGGCAGTGGACATGCGTTTGCGCGACAAGAAACAATCGTTACACGACATTCGTTGCTCTAACGGTTATTGTTGCATAGCGGTAAATAACAGCTGAGTGCGCGCTATATTCGAATGTATGTGCATGTGTGTGTGTGTTTGGGCGGTTAATTGGCAACACCATTTATGGTTGCCACATTCAATTAAATGGCGCGCAGTGATTTCGTTTGTTGCAAGCGACAACAGCAACGGCCACAGCAACAATTTCAATCGCCACTTAACAACATTTGCATAATCTGCCGAAAATGTGTTGTTGCTGTCCATTTGTAGCTTTGTTTGCTCGCTGTTGATTTGCTATTATTGCACTTTGTTTGTGTTGATATTATTATTGCTATTGTAATTTATTGTTACTACTTATTTTATCTAAGCTTTTGTTGCATTTGTAGCTGTGGCACAATTCAAATTATGTTGTTGCAACATGCGCTGCATATTTAAAGTGGCACATTTTATTGCTGCGGCCATTTTCTGTTGTTGTTGTTGTTGTGCGTCGTCAGTTTATGTAGTTGTTATCGTTGTCAATAAATAAGTTGTGCGCTCTGGCGCTTATTGTTGCGCGTTTATAAATTTCAATTTCATTTGTGTTAAGTGATTTTTTGTTCCGCGCGCATTTCCTTATTTGGTGTGGCAGTTTGGCTATTGTTGTCTGTATATTTGCGCATGCTGTCTAAGTTTCTTTGTAGTTTGTTTTCTTGCCTTCAATTTCACTTGTTTTTGAGCTGTAACTTTAAGTTTTCCCCCTTGTTTCCAACATACCTAGCTGTCACGCGTCATTTAGTGATCTTAACGAAATTTCTCTCGCCTTTTTAATTTAATTACGTTGGTAATTATTGTCTTGCAACACTTCTAATTAGCCATGTCGCACCGCGTTGGCGTTGAGCGCGCTTTGTGATACTTTTGAAAGACCGTAACTGCCAAGGTGGCGTTGAAGCGGCGCTAATGAGTTTTTTTTTAAGAAAAAGTAGTGAAATTAGTTTGTTATTTCTTTCTCTATTTTCACTGGTGGTCATGGTTACCAAGTTTTATTTATTTCAATTTTTGATTTTATTTTATTTTTTTAACGTTATTTTATTTCATTGTACTTTATTTTGTTTTATTTTGATTTATCTTATAACTTTAAACGCGCTAAACTTGTATATATCGCTCACTTGCTGCAACATCGTCATAACTCAAAAAACCCAAATTTTGAGTTAACATCACTAATATATCGGAAATAATATGTTTGATCAACTGGCAAAGTGTTATAACCGAGGTTTTAACATTTCACGCAGCATCGCGATACAATTAATTACTTATCCCATATAAACTCTTTGTTGCTTTTGACTTGTAGTCTATTGCTGTAAATACCGACGGTATTGTGAACCAATTTTCGGGATTGTATGATTGCATATAAATATACTGCAATTCAAAAACTAAAACTGTGTTTTCTGTAATATCACATTTTTTGAGTTATGACGATGTTGCAGCAAATGAGCGATATGTATATCCAAACTATCTCGCGAACCGCTTGGCCGATTTGGATGAAATTGTGAATATAGATATGGTTGATTCAAAGACTATCCACTTGGGGGTTGCCACTTGGGGGTGTGCATGGTTGCCACCTATCTCAATTTCTGAAATTATGGAACTGGATATGCCAATATGGGTACCAAATGAAAGGTATTTTCGCAATTTTGGGGTAATTTTCGGATCATTTTGGGATCATTTTTCGATCATTTTGGGAAAGTTTTTGGGTCATTTTCGAAACATTTGATGGTCTTTTTGGGGTCGTTGTGGGACAATTTTAGGATTATTTTAAGATCATTTTTGTATAATTTTGCGGTTTATTCTTGGGTCATTTTGGGTACATTTAAGGGTGCATTTGGGGTCATTTGGGAATCACTTTTGTATCATTTTAGGGTCTTTTGGGGTCATTTTGGGATTATTTTTGGATCATTTTTGAGTCGTTTTGGGTTCAATTTCGGGAACATTTAAGGGTCTTTTTGGTATCATTTTAGGATTATTTTGTGATTATTTTAGGGTCATTTTGGGAAGGTACTTTTATTGTATTTGTTTTGATTTGATTTGACTTCATTTAATTTTATTTTATTTTTTATTTATTTTTTTTAATTTTTTTTTAGTTTATTTTTTTTATTTTATTTTGTTTAATTTAATTTAATTTTATTTTATAATTATACCTTTCATGAACATGAAATGGTACTATAACTTTGGTCCGATGTTTGTAAGTATGAGAAGAAGAAGAGATAGACCCACTAATAAGTATACCGTTATGATAAGGACGATGAGCTGATTCCATTTAGCCATGGCCGTCTGCCCGTCTGTCTGTTTGTACGCAAACTAGTCCCTTAATTTTAGAGATATCTCGATGAAATTTGGTATATAGGCGTTATTTTATATGAGAATAATCATTTGTCGGAACCAGCAAGATCGGACCAAAACTATGAGTAGTTCCCATACAATCGATTGTTCCGATAAACGGATTTTCGGCTATAACTCCTGTAATGAAACAGGTAGGAACATGAAATTTTGTACGTATTTCTCTCTTAGGATGTGGAATGTCGATGCTAAAAATCAATGAGATTGGACCAATATAACACACCGCCCCCATATAATCGATAGTTCCGATAATTTCGGTATGAACTAACTAATGGCGGCGATATACCAACAGGTCATCATAACCTCTAACGAGATTTTTAGCCGAGCTTCTCTTTCCAACTTGTGGTGTGTTGCTTTTGAGTTTTTCCTACAAGTTGGCGGGACCTACAGTTTTTTGCCGACTCCGAACGGCACTTGCAAAGCAAATGAATTTTTTGCTGAGAAGCTTCTCATGGCATAAATACACCCGGAGAGTTTGCCAAACTACTGCCGAGGGGCGACCCCGTTTAGAAAAATTATTTTTCTAAATAATTTTTGATGTTACTTTTGCCGGGCATCGAACCGACACGACTTGGTGTAGAAGGCCGAACACTTAACCGCTACACCACGGCGGTCGGTATGAGCTAAAGTTAAATTCACACAGGTTGTACTGGGGATCGAACAGTGAAAATCGTAACGCTTATTCATGTAAGGTATATAGCCTTCGGCACAGCCGAAGACAGCTTTCCTTACTTGTTTTTTTCTATATTAATTTTCATTTAGTTTCATTATTTTATCTTGGTTTATTTTTTTAGTCTGATAATTTTATTTTATTTTGTTTATTTGTTTGAAAATCTGTTTTTTTTTTCTCTAGCTGCAAGCAGAGCATTCACTCATTAGCAGCAAAAAATACGATCTCAGAAGCTGAACATTTTTATTGCTGTCAACTTGAGCACAACCCTTTCGACTATGAAGCACAACTCCGCTAATGTTGCACGCCTTTGTCGTATTTTATTTACTAACTTTAAGTGACTTTAAAATGAAATTGCTTTGAGTTACGCGCTCATATGACCGCTTGTAATTGAAACACGTAGTTAACCCGCCTCAAAATTTATATTCATGAGATTGTATTGAACAATGACATATATACATATATGGGACACACCCACGCACATAATGAAGATCTTAAGATTGCGTTTTGTGCGCTTAACTACCCTCATTTGGCATGTATAAAGCTTTAATGCTGACTTGTACGCCCTAACGCCTAAAAGCATGCAACAGCTTATTTATTTGTGTTTTCTTTTTGAGTTTATTGCAATATTAACATACCCAGTAGGGTGGATTGAAAACTCGAACCCCTTTAAAAACTCACTTTTTTAAGATTAAGAGATTACTAATTATTATTTAAAAATCAAGTAGGCCACCTAGAAATCATAAAAAAAAAATTTTTTTGGTAGGTAGAAATTTTCCTTCTGTACTAAGCGAAATAAAATTTTTCTTTTTAAACCACCCTAGTGCATATGCTATAACACAAAGCCAAAGTTGTCACAAAAGCATTGTGACTTTAATTTTCACACTCACAGACAAAAAAAATAAATACTTAAGAAGAAATTTGAAACGCCTATAATCATCCTCCCCTTTTTACTTTTTTTATACAATCACCCGTTTGCTTTGTTCTTAGTTCTCGGGGTGGGTGGCTATTTGGCACACTTGAGACGTGCTAATATGTTTCATGCCGCAAATGTGCTGTACCCACATATCTATGAATATATGTATGTGTATAATCATTACAACAAATAAAGCGTGACTGCCCGCTTGATTGCGTTTATTTGTTGGGTTGAATAAACTGCGTTCTTTAAGCGAAATTTTTTCTTTTCTATTTTATTTTGCATTTTCTCTAAACTGAGGTTTAAAAAGCCACCCCTCAACGATGGGCGAAAGTACTGCGCTTAGTTGCTGGATTATGGGATTTAAAGCTGTCAACGAATTGGAAGAAGGGGAAAAGAATAAGGACTGTTTTGCGTGATTTTGTTTTATTTCGATTTCTATGCACATATACGACTTCATTACAGATTCGATTTTACTCTATAAAATTTCGAAAGTCTCTGATGAGGTACAATCGTCTTGAATTTGGGTACTCTGCAGTGTACCTTGCAACATCTTGATTGAGTTCTTAGTAATTGCTGATGAGAAGTCCCTTAAAAGTCATTGCATTTGCGCTAGATAGCAATAAATCGTCTATGGCCTGTGGGATAATTAATGCTTTTAATTGAATAACGATAGGAAAATTCTCCGAAAGTCAAGACGAGGAGTTTTACAGCACAATATGTACAGATTGAGAGTACTTTTTTTAAGCATGCGATAATTCTGGATACCAGAAAATACCATCATTTCAACTCAGGGTTGGGCCATTTTGAATAAAAAATTATTCAAATAAAAATAATTCATTCAATAACAAGTTATTTTTATTTCAAGGGATTCTTGAATAAAATGACTTGTTATTTATCAAGAAATTTTGAGTGATGAATAACGCGTTATTTTTATTTATGAAATTCTAGCCACCATTTTCTGTATCGTTTCGGGACCATTTTCGGGACTGTTTCGGGATCGTTTCAGGACCATTCTCGGGATCATTTCGTCACTATTTTCGGAATAATTTCGGGATTGTTTCGGGATCGTTTCGGCACCGTTTCGGGATCATTTCCGGTCCGATTCGGCATCGTTTCGGGACTGTTTCGGAACCATTTCGGGATCATTTTGATATTATTTTGGGACTGTTTCGGAATTATTTTGGGACCTTTAGGTCAACTTCGACGATTTCGATAAAGTTGGCAGGATGAAAACCAGACTTAAGCTATTACTTACTTAAAATAGCCTTTAACCGCCTAGGCGATTTTAGTCTTATAAAAAGCTAAACTTGTTGTTCGGCATAGTTTATTCGGCATTTTCAGACCGACAGATACTAATTGTTTAAAATTAAAAAAAATGGATAATAGCTTTCTTAAAACACTTTCTTAATCATGGTATAATTAAAGTAGCTTCTGTAAATTTAGTTCAAAAATGTATAATATCAACATACGTATGTAGGTATGTGTGTATGCCAATCTGTTTGCTCTGCCTATTAGATAAGTATCATCCAGTTGCTATGTAATTTTCCCACCACCCCAAATATTTTGTATCCACTCAACAAATCTTTTCTACTCTGAAACTAATGCAACTTCCTTTTTAGGCTCAATTTACGCTCAACCACCAATTCACTACTTGTATGTATCTGCAGATGTGCATAGTTCTTTATAATGCAACTTTCAAACAGACGCCCTAATTTGTATGCATTTCCAACTATGACAATTTAAAACACTCGCAAAATTGTCTTATCAGCTGCAATAACTTCAGGAAAGCCGCTTCGAGAGAGCAGAATAGATGTAACTCGCTACAATGAGAGGTAGGCCTGCCGCCTTTAATTGTGATAATATCCCAAACAACATTTTCAAAAGACTCAAAAATGCACTAATAACATGGCAAGTTCCCCGAGAGTTTCCTGAAAATAAAATAATTGATTTAAGTTTCGTAGAACGATTCTGCAGCCTGCAAAATACAAATATCAAAAAAATTTTGATGAGAAAAGCTGTTAAATCCAACATATAGAGCTTCTGTCGCCCGGTTACTGTTCTATTCTAGAGTATTACTTTCTGTGTCTAAGTCAAGATAATAGCCAGCGAATATGATTCAATTTTTAATATTTCTATGCAATCATGGCCCTAAAACTATAACCTGAAAGTTGAAGTTAAATATGGCTTTTTGTCTCTACTGAAAAATATTTTTTTAGTCGTTGGCAGGTTTACAAACGTAACCGACGAGAAGTTTTTTCTCGAATAGTTTTCGAGGTGTCATGTTTTTCACACGTACATAATTACTCTCTACTACCCACAAAATTTCATCCAACTAAAAAAAAATTCCCTCAAAACGGCAACTCTGATGACAGCCCACCCCCACTTTAACATCCGCTTAGCATGAGAGTTGATACTCCTCATTCCACCCCCACAAAGTATGCAGTTTTCACTCAAAGCTGCTGTTGCTGACGAACCCTACTTTGGTTGACTTTTTCAATCAAGTCACACCCTTCATCCACCAAAATGCAAGAAAACGAGTGTATGAATGCAATTTTCGCTCCAATTACTACTCTGCTGCGCTTGTTAGCTATGCTCTCACTACTTTGACTCGCATCAGGCTATGCTGGAGTTTAACTGCTATTTTCAACGGCTGAATGAATTGTTCTTTTTTGTTTGTTTACATCTCACGTCCTATCTATTCGTAGATTTTTATCTAGGTTGCACCGTGTGAGAAATAAAAAAATTATAAAATACTACAAACGTTTTTAAAAAACTTATAAAAAATTAGAAAGAAATAATATGAATTAAAAAAAAAAAAAAAAAAAAAAAATTGTAATAGAAAAAAGAGCTAAAATTAAATAAAATTAAATAAATATATATATAAAATAGAATAAAATAAACCAAAATAAAATAAAACAAACTAAAATAAACTAAAATAAAATAAAATGAAATAAATAAAAAAAACTAAAATGTAATAAAAAATAAAAAAATAAAGATCAATTAAAAATAAGTAAAAATAAAATAAAATAAGATAAAATAAAATAAAATAAGATAAAATAAGATAAAATAAAACAAGATAAAATAAAACAAAATAAAATAAAATAAAATTAAATAAAATAAAATAAAATAAAATAAAGTAAAATAAAATAAATAAAATAAAATAAAGTAAAATAAAATAAATAAAATAAAAAAAATAAAATAAATTAAAATAAAACAAAATAAAATAAAGTAAAATAAAATAAAATAAAATAAATTAAATTAAATAAAATAAAATAAAACAAACAAAAAAATAAAATAAATTAAAATAAAATAAAAAAAAAAATAAAATAAAATAAAATAAAACAAAATAAAATAAAATAAAGTAAAATAAAATAAAATAAAATAAATTAAAATAAAATAAAATAAAATAAAACAAAAAAAATAAAATAAAATAAATTAAAATAAAATAAAAAAAAACAAAAAAATAAAATAAAAGTAAATAAAATAAAAAAAGTAAAATAAAGTAAAAGTAAATAAAATCAAGTAAAAACACAAATAAAGTAGAATAAGATAAAATAAAAGAACAAATAAAATCAAATAAAATTAAATTAAAAAAAATTAAAAACAAAAATACATAAATTGAAATAAAATAAATAAAATGAAACAAAACAAAATTAAATAAAATAAAATAAAATAAAGTAAAAAAATAAATGAAAATAAAATAATAAATTTGAAATAAAAAATAATAAATTTAAGTAAATAACAAGAAAACAAAACAAAAGTAAAAATCTAATTCAGCTTATGCGCCTAAAAATATACCTCAAATATTATTCCCAACCACAACAAACAATTCCAACTGGGTCGCTCAAGTCTATGCTTCGTTGACATTTTGTTGTTATTGTTGCTGATATGTATGTTTTGTTGTTGCTTTGTGTTGGTTACACTTGACTGCATTTTTGTAACGCCACCACTACCTTCACCAACGCAAAGTCACCACATCTGAGAGTGAGCGATTGCTGGTGCATGGAGATACCAAAAATAAATGTGTGCTATTCGCAGTGACGAAAGCAACAACTCCAACAACAAACAAACCATACGTGGGTATTAGCCGAAAATAAAACTTTGCCACTACTTTTAATATTTATTTAAGTTTTTGTATACTTTCGTTCTTTTTATTTATTTTTCCTCATTCAAGCCGCCTGTGTTTGTTTTTGTTATGCGCAGCCAAAGTGGCGGCGAGTGCGCTGCTGCTGCTTTGCTTGGGTCTGTTTTATACTCACTTTTATTCGAATTGAGTGGAGAGTCAACTTTTGCGCTGTGGTTATTTGAGCTCAAGCGACATCTCTTGCAGAGCAAAGAGTGGCAGTGGTGCAGCGCAGCGACGTCGCTACGCCAGGTTGATTTTTCGTGCATTTGGCTTATCGTTTTGCCGCCGTGTGGATTTTGGGATTTTGGAATTCTCAGTTGCTTCTGATAGCGCGGGTGTTTTGGACGTCGAATTCGAGTTAAATGCGGAGTTGTGAGTTGGATAAAAACTGCTACATTAGCATTTTAGGTGCGTGATTTTGTATTTATCTTCAGTTTCCGGTGCGTGTTATAGTTTCGAGTGCTATCAAAATAACAAAAAAAATATTTTATAGAAAAGTCAACAGTGCAAAGTTGAACTAAAAATTTCCTGGGTGTGTTCTGTGCAGCGTTCCAGTAGTAGTTTTGTTTTCCAGGGTGTGGGGCCGGTCAAACTCAAACACGCTCAGCATAACCACGGAAAATAGTTTCCCAGCACATGCATGCAACCCACCCTCCCATAGCAACGACAACGAAGTTAGATAATACGAGCGAGCGAGTGCGTGTGTTTGTGTGTGATTCCCTTTGCACTCGTCGTTCAGTGGGTCTCTTGCTTTCCCATTGTTATTGTTATTTTTATTGCTTTTTTTTTGTATGTGTTTTATTTATTGCTCCAAAATGAGGTCAACGCATTCAGTGACCTAAGGAAAACAAAAACATGTCTAAGGAAAATGTGAAGGCAGAGGCAATGGATTGCTGTAACTAAATTGAATGTGTTTGCCGAAAAAGGGCGATAAGACGCGCAAGTTGTGTGCATAGAAGATTTAATCTCCGCTAAATGAGTACATAAAAGAAAACATATCTAAGTAGATATATACATATGTGGATACGTTAATGAAGTAAAGTGAATACATATTGTGTTTTGCATTTAAGTATTTGTGTTCACTCTGTTTTGAAAAATCCAAAAAAAAAATTTCAAGGCGAATGAAAAGGTAAGCAAAAAATGTATTAATTTGTTCAAACTTTTTAATTAATTATTTCTAGAGATGTGGGATTATTTAGGATTAATAATCAAAGATTAGTTATATTTAATCAAAGATTAATAATAATAAAATATTAATAATAATAATTATTGATTAATCCAAGTGAATTACTTCGTGATTAATAATCATTATTGATGAATAAAAATGATTAATTTCCTGATTAATCATAAACTAATTTGAGTGTACTTAAATTATGGAGGGAGCACTTCTCCTCCCTGATAAATTGCGAGGGAGACGTCGAACCCGATGCCCCAATCCACCTGACTATGTTGAAGTGAGGATAGCTATATCCCGGCTCAAGATCAACAAAGCGCCTGGAAAAGACGGACTACCCGCTGAGCTGTTCAAACACGGAGGCGAAGAGCTGGTAAAAGGCATGCATCAGCTCTTATGCAGAATATGCTCAGACGAGTGTGTGCCTCCAGATTGGAATTTAAGTGTGCTCTGCCCAATCCACAAGAATGGCGATCCCGCTAACCGCACCAACTACCGCAGAATCAGTCTTCTTAATATCGCATATAAGGTTCTTTCTAGCGTATTGTGTGACAAACTGATTGGACCTTATCAGTGTGGCTTTAGACCTGGTAAGTCTACCATCGACCAGACTTTCACGATACGCCAAATCTTCGAGAAGACCCATGATTAAAGAATCGACACACAACACCAGTCAAAGCCGCTTTTGACAGCGCATGAAGGAGGCATGTCTGAATTTGACTTCCCTGCAAAGCTTATAAGGCTTTGCCAAATAACGTTGAGCAATACCAACAGATCCGTCAGAATCGGAAGCGACCTCTCTAAGCTTTTTGAAACCAAGCGAGGCTTCAGACAGGGCCTTTTTTCAACCTGTTGCTGGAGAAGCAGAGCTAAATCGCAACGGTACAATCTATTACAAGAGGGTGCAATCGCTGATGATATTGATATAATTGGCCTTAACAACCGCGCCGTAAGCGCAGCCTTCTCTGGACTGGATAAGGAAGCGAAAAAAGTGGGTCTTGCGGTGAACGAGGACAAGACGAAGTATCTGCTGTCATCAAAGAAAGAATCGGCGCACCTGCGCCTTGGCAGCCACGCCACTGTTGATAGCTACAAATTTGAAACTGTGAGGGTATTCGTTCATTTGGGAACCAGCATTAACACCGAATATAATATCAGTCTAGAAATACAGCGGAGAATCACTCTTGCCAATAAATGTTACTTTGGACTAAATAGGCAATTAAGAAGCAACGTCCTCTCTCGACAAACAAAGATCACGCTCTATAAGTATCTCATCATACCTGTCCTGTTGTATGCCTCAGATTCATGGACAATGTCAAAAGAAGATGAGATGGCTCTTGGATTATTTGAGAGAAAAGTTCTCCGGAAGATTTATGGTCCTTCCCGTGATGGCAACGGTGAGTATCGAAGCAAATTTAACGATGAGCTGTACGAGCTTTACGCAGACCTGACCATAGTCGAGCGAATTAAAGCCCAAAGACTCCGCTGGCTGGGTCATGTTATGCGAATTGACAAAGAAGCACCAGCACAGAAGGTTTTCCTATCGACAACCGATTTCGGCAGCAGAGGAAGGAGGAGGCCCCGACTGAGATGGAAACAAATGGTGGAGGATGACTTGAATTCCCTTGGGGTTTTCAATTGGCGTCAGTTATCGCTAAAAAGGAATGGCTGGCGTGCTTTGATAGGCAAGGGCCAAAATCGCTTATGCGATTTGTATCTATTTGGATTATGGTGAAGTTATTTATTTATTGGAAAGAGTTACTTTTCCTTATCTAAGTACATCGAATTTTTAGGCAAATTTATACTCTAGTTGTATTTTGAATGAAAACACTTGGACCCAAAAGGTTTCGCCAGCTATACCCGCCTTTGACAGCAGAGGAAAAGCAACAGCTCTACAAAACCCGTGTAAAAAGCCTAGAGAATGAATGTTAAATTCCTTTCTTTTTGTGTTCAATTGGAGACAGCTCCTGAAAATTAATGATGGCCCCCGTTGCACAAAATTATCTTTCCGAAGACATTGGCTCCGAGCAATTCTACTTGCAGAATTTTTGAATCTATTTAATCTAATCTTGGCTTGCGTCATAATGACGCTTAACCGCCTAGGCGATTTTGGCCGTTTCGTATCAAAGCGCGGCAGTCATTCCTTTTTAGCGATAACTGACGCAATTGGAAACCCCAAGGGAGTTCAAGTTATCCTCCACCTGTTGTTTCCATCTCAGTCGAGGTCTCCCCCGTCCTCTGCTGCCGAATTCCGATGTCGATAGGAAAACTTTCTGTGCTGGTGCTTCTTTGTCCATTCGCATAACATGACCCAGCCAGCGGAGCCTTTGGGCTTTAATCCGCTGAACTATGGTCAGGTCTGCGTAAAGCTCGTACAGCTCATCGTTAAATTTCCTTCGATACTCGCCGTTGGCATCACGGGAAGGACCATAAATCTTCCGGAGAACTTTTCTCTCAAATACTCCAAGGGCCATCTCATCTTCTCTTGACACTGTCCATGATTCCGAGCCGTACATCAGGACTGGTATGATGAGAGACTTATAGAGCGTGATCTTTGTTTGTCGAGAGAGGACTTTACTTCTCAATTGCTTACTTAGTCCTAAGTAACACTTGTTGGCAAGAGTGATTCTCCGTTGGATTTCTAGACTGATATTATTTTCGGTGTTAATGCTGGTTCCCAAATAGACGAAGTCCCTCAC
Organism: Campiglossa producta; assembly: GCA_964058755.1. Lineage (NCBI taxonomy): Eukaryota > Metazoa > Arthropoda > Insecta > Diptera > Tephritidae > Campiglossa > Campiglossa producta. The sequence continues at coordinate 22,482 of CAXKVI010000296.1, forward strand.
CGTTTCAAACTTGTAGCTATCAAGGCGCAGGTGCGCCGGTTCTTTCTTTGATGACAGCAGATACTTCGTCTGGTCCTCGTTTACCGCAAGACCCACTTTTTTCGCTTCCTTAGAATTTTTGAATGGTCTCAAATAAGTCAGCTCCTTACATACCGACATTGTCCTATGAAATTTACACAGGTCCACAAGTTTGACGGAACAAAATTCGTATCTCATTATCAATATTTTAGGAACTGTTTCTAGAAACACTACACCCAATTGATTAACAAAAAGTGGTTATAAAAATAAGAAAAAATTTATGAAACCTTCAAAAATCCTAAACCATAAATCATAAAGTGTCACATGTTTATTTATTTTTTCCATCACCCCCTCCTTTAGCATGCCATCAAACCATCAGCTGCATACTTGCATAGCCACTCATTTATGAGAATAAATTTTAATTTATGACTATTATGTGCAATCATTGTTATTGTTGTTTTGTGGTGATTGGCTTTGATTATTACAAACAATTTTTATTTATTTATTTTATTAACCATTGACTGACTGACGTGCGCGCTTTATTTGCTATTTTGTTGTTGTTTTGTTAAGCCGCCAATAAGCAGCTGGTCGTGATTGTGTGGCATGCACCGACTACAAAGTCTCTCAGTTCATTATTACATTCCGCTGTATGAATGAATCAAAATTAAGCGAATGTAGTTTAGTTGAGTGTGAATGCAAAGCCAACTTTAGCTTACTTTTGTATTCTTGCACATTCACCTTCCTCGTCCATCCAACTTGAGCTGTGTTCTTTGAAATAAATTCCACTTGAACTAATTTGTGTTGTTGCAGTCGCTTGACAATCTGTCTAGGTGCTTTGTACATAGTGTAAAATCCGTATCGCAAGCAAATATTTGTATTGTTGCACTTGTATGGCATTTTATTTGAGATGATGTGCTTTAATTGATTTAAAGTTTAAATCAATTAATTTTATTAATCAATTAATCAATTAAAATTTAAACATACTGTGATCGAAAACTCGACCAATAAAATCTGGTGGTGGTGACTTTAGGGGATCGTTGGGTCGCTAGCCCCATACACCCCATCCTTAAATTTCGGGGACGCCCCTGAAAATATACCGCCTATACCTCAGTTTTTTCAATTTCCTTTTTATCGGTACATATTTCATTCAAATCGGTCAAACGGTTCGTTCACAGGAGGTTCCTAAAGTTTTTTATGTGGCGTTTTTACATATATATATATGTACATAGATAGATTAAACTTACTAACTTAATCGTGCCACCTTCAGTGCAAAATAAAATCAAATCAAATAAAATAAATTAAAATAAAAAAAATTAAATTAAATAAAAAAAAAAAAACAAGTAAGGAAGTCTAAGTTCGGGTAAGCCGAACATTAAATACCCAGTGTATGGAAACAATAGTAGTACCTATATATATTATCGAAAAAATTATAGGTGGCTCACTTAACAAAATTAACTCATCTTTTAAGACTCGTTAATAGTAGACAATTCCTTACAAATTTAACTACCAAAGTGGGCGTGGTTGAAGGGCGATTTTATCCACTTTCATCAGGTATACTCCCAACGATACTAGTATGCTTTGTACCAAATTCCATCGTTCGATCGTAATCAGTTTAAAAGTTACGACCAGTCAAATTTTCAAAAATGCCTCCCTTAAAAGTGGGCGGTGCAACGCCCCTATAAAAAATTTATGGAAAAATCATAAGAGAATTACCAGGGGGATTCACCTATTAAATTATATCATTTTAGCCATTTCAGCTACCGATATATGTCAATTTGTTTGATTTTCGAAATTTTCCACCAACCTACCTTGGCCAAAAGGTAACCTGTATACAAAATTTCATGCAAATATCTCAATTTTTACTCAAGTTATCGTGTACACAGACAGACGGGCGGACATGCCTGAATGAACTCCTCTTTTCAACCTAAGAACTTTCATATATGCAACTCTATATCTATCTCGATTATTTTGTGCCGTACGTACTACCGTTATGTGAACAAAATTAATATACCCTTGTACTAGTACTAGTAGACTGGGTATAATAATGAATATAGATAGTATGGTTGATTCTAACACTATCCACTTGGGGGCTGCCACTTGGGGGTGTACAGGGTTGTCACCTATCTCAATTGTTTTAAATTATGGAGTTAGATATGCCAATATGGGTATCAAATGAAAGGTATTTTCGCCGACATACCAACTAAAATATTTTCAAGTAGGGTTGCCGCCCAGGGTTACCATTTTACCGTATTGTATTGTAGGTATATTTTTGGGATCATATTTGGATTATTTTGGGATCATTTTGAGATCATTTAGGGGTCACTTTGGGATAATTTTGGGGCTATTTTTAGATTATTTTGGGTTCAATTTTGGATAAATTTGGGACATTTATGGGATCATTTTCGGATCATTTTGGAGTCATTTTGGGATAATTTTTCGATCATTTTGGGATAATTTTTGGGTCATTTTGGGAACATTTGAGGATCTTTTTGGGGTCGTTTTGGGGATTATTTACAGATTATATTGGGATCATTTTTACATGTAAGGGTGCTTTTGCGGTCATTTGGGAATAATTTTTGGATCATTGTGGGGTCATTTGAGGGTCTTTTGCGGTCATTTTGTGTATTTTTTTGGATCATTTTTGGGTCGTTCTGGGTTCAATTTCGGATCATTTCAGGATTATTTTAGGATTATTTTGGGATTATTTTAGGGTAATTTTTGGATCATTTTGGGTAAATAAGTAAATTGATAGCACCGAGCAAGCTTGTTCACCCAGGTACTAAAATAAAATAAACCAAATTAACTACATAAAACAAAATTAACCAAAGTAAAATAAAATAAAAAATAGAATAATAAAAAAATTAAATAAAGCAAAATAATAAAATAAAATGAAAAAAAATAAATTAAAATAAAATAAAATATATTTAAATGTTTAATTTGAAAAATTGTCTTCCTCGCATGCCCTCCCATGAAAACAGTATTCAATGAAAATGTCTTCATCGCCATAAACACGTTTAGTGCTTTTGAAAATATTTAAGTCAAGGTAGGTTATTGCAGCAAAAATATATTAACCAAAAATTAATTATAGCGATGGATTTCGAAGCAAGCATATAATTAGCTATACAGTTTTGACTTGACAAGCGACTGCTCGCAACAACAAGAAGGCGGCAACGAAAAACATAACAGAAACAAATTTAAATAAAATCAAAATCACCACTTGCTTCACAAAAACTGGTTCGCAAACTAAGTGGCCGCGCTGAGGTAGTAATAAGGTATTGAAAACATTGAGGAAATCGATAATAGCTTACTTAAGTACTGCAAGCTATTAATGAGCTATTGGTATATTGGAGCTCAGCACTTTATTATTGTCTCAGTTTTGTAATACTTCACTCAAAGACAAAAAACCACTTTTTGGTTTCCCTTTCTGTGAGAAATAAATCCATGAGATGATAGTCTCTTTAAACGAAATGGATATTCCGGGAGGAGAGGAAAAAGTCGAGCTTTCTATAAATACTAGATATGACGATTTTGGAGATACGTATGCCTCGTACTTAAATTCTTCTCTCTACTAACCACGAACTTAAAAGTAGCAAAAAAACTAAAAATATCCCATCAAGTTTCCAGACAAGTTCACCGACCTTTGAGACGTTGCACGCTGCATTTTTTATATCAAAAGACAAATATAGGAAAACGACGAAAATTCGCGCATGAAGTACGCAAAATTTATGACAACGGAAATGCACGCTTTCAAAAAAGCTTTTTTTGAGAACTAACAACAAATAATACAAAACAAAAGCGAAGGGTTGCATCGTGTGCAGCATAAGTAAAATTTGCAAGGGACTTGAAAAAAAAAAATTAGTTAAATCATGCGGCAAAAGGAAGATGAGTGATTGACATTACTCCAAGTGACTAATGACAACTGAAGAAGAAGGGCAGAGTTTGAAGTGACAGGCACTGAAGAGGAAATGATGGGTATGTGTTGACTTTAAATGACGGATTATGTTGGAGAAGATTTAGTGATAACTCATTTTTATGCAACGCTATATAAGAACATAATTGATTTTGAGATGAGTACGATGAATGCGTCAGAAGAATTTAAAACATAAAATAAAATAAAAGAAAATATAACAGCATACCCTTCCTGATTACGTAGATCATCTGTCCAAAAGGGAGTTTCAAAATACATATTTAGCATAAAAAATAACTCAAAAGCTCATTCACCTACACAAAACGTCAAGTCAGAATTGTCCTAAGTAAAATCAAAAACAAATCACGTTTTTGGTCTGAACGCCTACAGGATAAAGCGGGCGTTTGCCATGATAAGCATACAAACTTTCATAAACCAAGTAAAATATCAACATACCTATTCTGGCATATAATATTACATATCTACGTTCCTTTTGTTGTCGTTTGTCAACATAACTTGCCACATAATCACGCATGCAACATATGTATGTATACGCACACAATGCAATCAAGTTAATAACCGTACTCATTCTTATACTAAATATGCTTTTTGAATGGATTTGTTGTTGTTGCTGTCCTTGTTGTTGTCAGTTCAGTTCAGTTTACAATAAATGATGTCGCTAACTTCTTTTCTTGTTTTCTTTCGCTTTTTTGTTGCTGTTGCTGTTCCTGTCACAGCCTCTTATGCTTTCTTGTTGCTAGTAATTAATGTTGCTGACAGATTGTATGTGACAGTTCTAAATATGTTCTTTTCTTTCGCTATGAAAGCAGCAAATTCTCGAATTTAATGCAGGTTTATAAGTAAGTAGCTTTTATAACGGTGACAATGCCCGCATTTTGCAATGCAAACGCCATGTTAATAGTACCAGTATGGTATGTTGTGGTTGGTTATACACCAAATGACCGCTTTCAGAAAGATAGATATATTGGAGCTCCTTCCATACAAGTATCTTTACAAAGTTGTCATCTCTATACAACTGACATGTCACATTTATCTTAATTACTGTTGCACAAATCAGAAACTACTGTTGTTCGCATATAATTTTGTTGTTGTAATGCATTCTTTCTTGCTTTTGAATGGAAGTTGAAGGTGTTGATTTTAACATATGTTTATTCATTATTATATCTTTAAAGGTGAGGTAACTAAAGAAAAGGTGTGATGACCGCTCAAATCATTGCCTTTAATTGTAACTATTTTTATGATTCAATCTTTTTGCTTTTCATGTAGTAACCAATATGAAAAGAGATGTTCTAACAGTTAAAAAAATTAAATAAAGTAAAATAAAATAAAATAAAATAAAATAAAATAAAATAAAATAAAATAAAATAAAATAAAATAAAATAAAATAAAATAAAGTAAAATAAAATAAACAAAAATAAAATATAATAAAATAAAATAAAATAAAAAAATTAAAAAAATAAAATCAAATAACATAAAATAAAATAAAATCAAATAAAATAAAATAAAATAAAATAAAATAAAATAAAATAAAATAAAATAAAATAAAATAAAATAAAATAAAATAAAATAAAATAAAATAAAATAAAATAAAATAAAATAAAATAAAATAAAATAAAATAAAATAAAATAAAATAAAATAAAATAAAATAAAATAAAATAAAATAAAATAAAATAAAATAAAATAAAATAAAATAAAATAAAATAAAATAAAATAAAATAAAATAAAATAAAATAAAATAAAATAAAATAAAATAAAATAAAATAAAATAAAATAAAATAAAATAAAATAAAGTAAAATAAAATAAAATAAAATAAAATAAAATAAAATAAAATAAAATAAAATAAAATAAAATAAAATAAAATAAAATAAAATAAAATAAAGTAAAATAAACTAAAATAAAATAAACTAAAATAAAATGAAATAAACTAAAATAAAATAAAATAAAATAAAAAAATAAAAAAAAAATATTAAAAAATAAAATAAAGTAAAATAAAATAAATTAAAATAAAATAAAATAAAATAAAATAAGCTAAAATAAAATAAAATAAAATAAAATAAAATAAAATAAAATAAAATAAAATAAAATAAAATAAAATAAAATAAAATAAAATAAAATAAAATAAAATAAAATAAAATAAAATAAAATAAAATAAAATAAAATAAAATAAAATAAAATAAAATAAAATAAAATAAAATAAAATAAAATAAAATAAAATAAAATAAAATAAAATAAAATAAAATAAAATAAAATAAAATAAAATAAAATAAAATAAAATAAAATAAAATAAAATAAAATAAAATAAAATAAAATAAAATAAAATAAAATAAAATAAAATAAAATAAAATAAAATAAAATAAAATAAAATAAAATAAAATAAAATAAAATAAAATAAAATAAAATAAAATAAAATAAATTAAAATAAAATACTCTAAAATAAAATAAAATAAAATAAAATAAATAAAATAAAATAAAATAAAATAAAATAAAATAAAATAAAATAATTAAAATAAAAATAAAATAAACTAAAATAAAATAAAATAAAATAAAATAAAATAAAATAAAATAAAATAAAACAAAATCAAATAAAATAAAATAAAATAAAATAACATAAAATAAAATGAAATAAAAAAAAATAAAAAAATATAAAAAAATAAAATAAATAAAATAAAATAAAAAAAATAAAATAAAATAATATAAAAAAAATAGAAAAATAAAATAATATAAAAAAAAATTAAATAAAAAAATTGAATTAAATAAAAAAATAATAAAATAAAAAAAAAAAAACAAAAAAAAAAAAAATAAAATAAATTAAATTGGTATTTCGCCCCAATGAGTTGCATAGTACTTCGCCTTATCAAAATAGAATGTACAAAATAATATCTCGAATTTAATCAGGTTTATAAGTATTATATATAGTATATCAGAAACAACCACTTTTAAAACATGCGACTAACCTTATATTTTTACTCTTTATCTTTCCAGGTATGTACTTGCTTATTCAAAATTAAACAGGTAGTTAAACTATTAAATTTTAAAAAATTCTTCGGTATTGCTAGCCCTTCAAAGCAAATACTTAAAAAAATTGATTTATAAATCGGCTGAGAATTGTAGGCGTACCTATTTTGAACGAATGAAAAAATGCTCTATTCGCCCACACACACACATCTACACAACTCGCCAGCTTCGACGAAAGTGCATAGACAAGTGCATCAATAACTGTAAAATTTTAAAGTAATTTTGTTAATAATGCTTAAACGTTTTTCACAATGTGAACAATTTTACGATGTCATTCGAAGGTATAAGTCGCGTAATCGCATTTAAAAATTATGTTGACATAAAAACTTTTTGAATGGTTTTTTAATGCAATTTATTATCTATGACTATGACTTATTTTATAACTCCGAGAGCAAGTAAAAAAGTTTAAAATTTTAATTAGTGAATTGAGCTTGCGTTTGTAATAGACACACATTTTATCCATTTATCTGGCTGCAAGTGACATTTGTTGGCGGCTATGTTGCACGTTGTACGACTAACAGTAGCCAAATGCAATGACAGCTACAAAATTAATTTAATTGCCGTCTGTAATGTATTGCGTCTATAAAAAATGCGATTGTAAAAATGTTTTTGATATGCGTGCCACATGTTTTTTTTTAGTTTTTGTGCCTTACTGGAGGTGGTGGGCATTTACAGCTGCTGGAGCAGTAGTCTTGTGTAAGTTGGCCCAAATATGGAGACGTAACAGACGTTTGAGCGCACTCGCCATACAAAATTGCTATTGAAAAAGCAAAAAAAGTAGTGAGAAATCATAAAATGAAATCGAAAGTGAGCGTATGCCATTAATATACGAATAAATTCAAGCGTAATAAAAATGAAATGCGTTGGCGGCGCTGGCTGTTTGCTAAAGTTTTAAGCGCATGCGCAACAGCCTGCAATTATTTGTGCTTAATTGCATTTTATCAGCAATTAGTTTTATGTGCTGTAATTTTGGAGTGCTTTTTTTAATTTGTAAGTTGAGTTGTAAAATGTAAAAAAGTTGTTTAATGCATTTTCCGAAATCTTTAATTTGTTGAAATTTTTTTAATGAGGCTTTAACTTCGAATTTGGGGGGTCCTCATAAAATCGAAATCTAATACATACCAGTTTTTGAAACTAAAAATAAAATAAAATGTAATAAAATTAAATTAAATTAAATAAAATTAAATTAAATTAAATTAAATTAAATTAAATTAAATTAAATTAAATTAAATTAAATTAAATTAAATTAAATTAAATTAAATTAAATTAAATAAAATTAAATAAAATTAAATAAAATTAAATAAAATAAAATAAAATAAAATAAAATAAAATAAAATAAAATAAAATAAAATAAAATAAAATAAAATAAAATAAAATAAAATAAAATAAAATAAAATAAAATAAAATAAAATAAAATAAAATAAAATAAAATAAAATAAAATAAAATAAAATAAAATAAAATAAAATAAAATAAAATAAAATAAAATAAAATAAAATAAAATAAAATAAAATAAATTAAAATAAAGTATATTAAAATAAATTAAATGAAATTATCGCTTCCCCTACAGGGCGCCTCCTCGGGTGGTGGATAGAGGAACGCTTCCCAGAAATGGCTGGTACTGAGGAAATTAAATACACAGGGCGAACCAAAACGAAAGAAGGGCGAGTGGATGCGGCCTTTAAACTGTAACTAAACATCCTCAGGATTGAGTCCAGAAAGATCCTGAAGATCGAAACTGGAAACACGATTATGAAAAGTATGTTATGGGCTGGCGAGGCCGGTAGTCCGCCTGGTAGGTTAATATCGGCATCGTCTCCGTCTCGTTAAAACCCTAGCAGGTCTTCAAGTACGTTCAAAAAAAAAAAAAAAAAAAAAAACTAATGGCGGCGATATACCAACAGGTTATCATAAGCTCTAACGAGATTTTTAGCCGAGCTTCTCTTTCCAACTTGTGGTGTGTTGCTTTTGAGTTTTTCCTACAAGTTGGCGGGACCTACAGTTTTTTGCCGACTCCGAACGGCACTTGCAAAGCAAATGAATTTTTTGCTGAGAAGCTTCTCATGGCAGAAATACACCCGGAGAATTTGCCAAACTACTGCCGAGGGGCGACCCCGTTTAGAAAAATCGTTTTTCTAAATAATTTTTGATGTTACTTTTGCCGGGCATCGAACCGCCACGACTTGGTGTAGAAGGCCGAACACTTAACCGCTACAGCACGTCGCTATTAAGTTGGTGGTGCAGGCGCAGTTGAGAGAACTCCTGACTAGTGCCGGATTCTGTCGCTGAACACAGACTCTCATAAGGACCTATGTCAACCCTAGCGTGACCTCCCTACAGACGCATAAATAACCACGGGAATCGATAACGGCGACTGCACATCGCGCGGAGATAGCGGCTTGAAGCCGAGACCCTATAGAAATGAACAAAATAAACGAAGAAAAAATGGAGAATGAAAGCTGCGAAGAGATCGCATTCAGAAAAGGCAGTAAACTGCTAAGATCGCCGGTTTTAAACGCCCCGAGTAGACCGGCTACGCCCTCACAAGGCACCGAAATGGTGTGATATACACCACTAACAGGTGGTCCACAAACGTCCGGCCAGTCAAAAACCGTTTCCGCCAGCAGAAGACCAGATCCCACCTCTCCTAGGTGTCCACAGTGTCCTCCGGCATGGGACAAGAATACAACGCCCTTAAGAGGCGCACTGACACTCCTTAGCCTTAAGGGGAAGTCCGAAGACGAGCTTTTGGAGCATGCGCTAACTGTATTGCGCTCGATGCAGGCAGCCGCACACAGGCAGACGACCATGTCCATTGACATGAAAACCGGGAAGGCTCCTCTCGAAGAGGTGCTAAGCTGTGCGAGGTCCGACCGTCAGCCTGGAAATTCTGAACCCAAAAAGAAAAGACACGAGGGTTCACAGAATACCCCGCAACAAGAAGGGCCCCTGGTCCGAAGTAAAAAGTCGGAAACGACAAGAACGACCCAAGCCAGCACGGAAACCTCCTGTCCAAGCCCCGCAGAGTGGTAGGCGCAATTAGAGGACAACTCCGGCCTGACGAAACCTTTGTTCACAACTTACCACAATTAGTGCTCAATCATTTGCATTAGCGTGACGCGCGTGCTCAAGGAAGAAAATCAAGTACGTTATCTAAAGTTCGCGCTGAGCATAACCTGCAGGCGCTACTTCATAAGTATGCATAATTTACCAAAATGTATTTAAATTTTTGCACTAATTTGTTGCAACAAATATTTTCCACCAAATTTTTGCGATTATCACAAATGCGCCGCCAAAGTCATTGCCGCAGGTCTTTAGCATTACTTTCTTAACAAAATTGCTCGCATTTTTATTTATGCCTTTCATGCACATTTTTTTGAAAAACAATTTTTGCGCTCAATTTTCACCAATTTGTTTACAACTTAATTTTTAGCCACGAAAAATGCCAAACATAAAAAAAGAGTTATGAAAAACTCACCTCACCACGCTTGCCTGTTGCTTCTGATCGCCAGCGTGTGATATGAACCTATTTTTGTTTATCGCTACAAATTGTTATGCAGTCGAAATTTAACGCCGTGTGCCATGCAATACAAGACAACAAAACAAAACAAACAAAAAAATACCTCAAAAAATGCATTGCAAAATTTTTGCATTCACATCTAGGAAAAATATTTAAACAAATTTTCTAAAATAAAAATTAAATTGTATTGAGGAAACGTGGCGTTGAATTCGTGTTTATTGCACGCAAGCGCAAACCTTTATGGCCAGTTATCATAAACAGAGTGCGAACGTATTCAATTTAACGAGTCTCGGTAAGTTTTTGTATGCGAAAGCAAGAAGAAATGTTGCCAGGTTTGCCGACTTCCTTCAGCTCTTATCAGCGAATTTCTGTTTACTGACACGCAGCAAGGAAGTGGGAGAGTGCAATTGAGGCAGGAGGTGTTCGATTGAGGTGGGCTATGATGAAAACATATTTTCTGATAAAACTATAAAAAATTGAGACAAACGCTTCAACGCTTCAACGCTTTTATCCCGGAAGTGTTTTAACAGCATTAATCGAAGGTGGGAGTTGTTATTATGTTTCCCAATGATAGTTTGTATGTTATTGATTGATCTCGGCAAAAATTATTAGTAGGTACTATCTTACATTATTGGAAACATAAATTGGCAATCTATTAGTTTGTTTTAAGTTTCTAGTTGGCTATTGTTATCGCGATCATATACCTACTTGAAGATTTTTTATCAGAAACAGGTGGATAGTGTAGACACGATCAGGCCCCGCCACTTAGTGGCGCAATTGTCAATAATACGAAGAGACACAATCGCCCAGATTATTACGCCAATAAAATTGCTTATTAGCTAGTGAGAGCGCTATAATCGCACAGACCAATCCAAACAATGGATGTCGTTTGTTATACTAGGTCGCTCACTTGCTTTTGCCCAAAAATCATTTCATTGTTGCGATTGAAACTCTATCACAACACAGCCTCACTAATATTTTTGATGGGAATTGAACTAGATATTACCAAGCATTGTCTCAATAAATGAGTGGCTCAGTGCCATCCTTGCCTAACCCTCGAAATTTTTTTTTATATGGAGTTTTTATGGTATACTACTTAGAAATACTCCAAAGAGAGAGAATAGAGAGAATAGATTCTTTAAATATTGTTTTTTTTCGCATAATAAAGATTGTGAGGGTTAGGCATTTCTGGCCTTAGGCTGTTTAATTTTTAATTACCTATTAACTTTGTCACTAATTATTAGGAAATTACTAAATTGAGGGTTAGGCAAGGATGGCACCGAGCCACTCAAATGTTCCATATTCCTTCCTTCCAAAAAAGAGTCAAAGAAGACTCGAAACAAATTTCAAAGGATCATCAATAAAATGCTCCAAAAGCGGTCCAAAAATATCCAAAGACCAACAAAGATAATGGAGCAAAAAACATGCGTAGAAGTAAACAAAAAACTCCAAAAAAGTTTTAGAAAAGCATCAAAAAAAGTTCAGAAAGACCCAAAAAAAGTGGCTAAAAAGAGAAAAAAAATGCAAAATAACTTTAGAAAATCATCAAAAAAAGTTGGAGAGTCGACAAAAGTTTCAAAACCTATCAAAAAATGTACCAGAAAAGAGCCGAAAAATACTTTAAAAAATCGTCAGAAAAGCATCAACAAAATACTCCATAAAAGTCCAAAAATCATCAAAATGAAAGAAAACAAGTAAGGAAAAGGCGGTCTTCGGCTGTGCCGAAAGCTTTATACCTTTCATGAGTATAAGTCACGTTATTTGAAACATGAACAAACTATTACGGAGTGATGTTCTTACGCTGATAAATAAAGGATATATGTATAGCCCAAACCCCGTGTATCGATACAATCGATTGTATGAGGGCTCTGTGAAAAATTAGTTTAACATTACTGTTATTCAACATCGACATTGGACATGCAAAAAGAGCAATAGTTTCAAAATTCCAAGATTCTACCCGTTTAATTACAGGGGTTATAGCCCAAAATTCGGTTATCGGAACTATCGATTGTATGGGAGCTATGTGAAATATTAATCGAGTCTAAATGATTTTCAACATCTAAATTGCTCATGCAAAAAGAGCGTTAGTTACATTCAAACTTCACGTTCTTACCTCTTTAATTACAGAAGTTATAGCCCAAAATCCGTTTATCGGAACAATCTATTGTATGGGAGCTACATGTAATATCGGTCCTATCTAGTTGGTTCCGACAAATGTATAATCCTACATAAAATGAAAGCTGCACACCAAATTTCAGCCTGATATCTCAAAACCCGATATATTCAATCGACTGAGCTCATTGTACCGATCATATCGGTACACTTATCATAAAAATGTGTCTAATAGAATAAAAAAAAAATACAAAAAAAAGTTACCGAAGAGCATCAATAGCTCCAAAAAGCTCAAAATTCCGCAGTTTCGGAGTAACTTTAGGATTATTTTTTGGGATGCATGCCTAGAACAATCTTTCGCTCAGTTTGGTCTCCGAAAAGAGTCTCGGTTGAGTTCTCTTAGAAAAAGTAAAACTGTAAATTATATTAAATTTTCTAGATTTATTTTTTTAGATTCCACGGCCAAGATTCCCCGGCTTCAAATAAATAATATCTTTAAAATCCAATTAAAATTCATATCTTTTAAAACTCTCATATGGGAGACTCCCTGTGTTTGCCAACTTTTTGTTTGGAACTACATATGTATGCAGACCTGAGCTCATTGCTTCCGCAACATCGATCCCATATTTCTATGAGCTGTTGCGCTCAAATGAAAATCATGTGTGTATTAATTTTCTATGTAAATATTTGCATATTAATGCATACAAAATTCATATTCAATTTGTGTTTGCATTGGAGATGAGCGTCCAACTACGTGTCCAAACACAATCCCGTCCGGTGAGACATTTTTCATTTCGAAGGTATGAGAATTTGTATAGCTGGGATGGATCTCGGTATCTTTCACTAGGTAAAACATATAGGCTAATAATTTAGTGCTCTGATATCTGGAAGATCTTATCAAACGAGCTCCTAATTTCTAATAACTTCAATTTAGTTAAACTTAATAAAAATAAGTTCATACACACAGAAAAATCATCACTTTTTTAACACTTCTTCAGTTTATTTTTTTTTTCAACATCGCTCATCATTTTTACATGAAGCTGTGGAATAGCTTCAGTTCGTGTTAAATTAATATGACTTCCTGTTGAAACAACATGATTTGCTGTTAAAACAACATGACTTTCAATATTTTGATTTCCAGAGCTTTAAGGCCGTTAGTGAAAGACAAAAACTTCGTTTTTTCTTGTTCTCCTACGCGTTTCGATGTTTTCTACATCTTCTTCAGGGAGTATTAGTTAGTATAATTATATGCATTAATATATCATTTAATTATGACTACAACAATAACAATAAAACAGCACAACATTCTGCACATTTAAAAAGTTTGACTGCGTCCATTTCCTCGTACATTGTGACTGACATGACTTTCTTTTGAAACAACAATTTGGTCTGCGAACGAATCTCTCTAAAAAAAATTCCCTCGTGTTCCCACATCCAACACCCATCTCTAGTTTGTATATATTGAAAAATCTCTATACCTGTGTTGTGTCTTTTGCACGAAGATGAGTTATAAAGGCAACACCGTCGGCCTAAATAAATATTTATGAGAACGGAAATCTGAGCCGGTGCGCTTCACCAAAAAAACCGCAAACGTTGCAACAAACAACAAAAACAGCCAACGGAGGAAAAACAATATTGAAACTGAATTTTTTTTATTTATAGCAAAAATCAGCGATGCATTGGAAATGCGTAACCGCAACGAATTGCACAAAGTTCAATATGAGCGCAACAATATAGCTTTGGGGCAAGTTGCAAGTAAACAACAATATGAAGATGATATTTTTAATATTTTTCGCAATTGGAAAAAGATTAAAGTCGGTTGTTGCGGAGCTACTATTCTGCTATCGAAACATAGGATTTGCTGCTGTGATGCTCGTTTTGTGTTCTGATTTCGATATCAATTTCGATGAAGCAAGTTTGAAAAATCCGATCCCGGTTTCGGTGAACTCACTTTCGTTACATCCCTAGTTTGAAGTATAGTTTAAATTCATAAATTTCGGGAACGAGGAAATGCATGCAGTGAATACCCAGCAGCATTGCAAAGACAGCAAAAACACAGAGAAGGACTGCAGTGGCAATAAAGCAGGAAATCAGTTGTTGACTGCAGGCAAACAGTCAAGTAAATTGTCAGCCGAAAACTCAAAGTAACTTCGAACTCCGTGTTTTTCTTTTGCGGAATTCAGTTAAGAATATTTTGAAGATGAGTCATCGCTGTTGGGCATGCGCATGACACAAAACTAACGTGGCTTTGAAAACGAACTGAAAGACCAAGCAAAATAAAAAAAGTCACAAACTAGCAAACACCGTTTGGGCTGCAACCTTTGCAAATTGAAATTGATTGTGGGTGCTGTGTGCGCCTGCGCATAGTTTTTAAAAGCTGTCAAAGGCAAAAATACCGACAGCAACACGAAAGGGCTACAAGGCCCAAAAGCTAATGAACTACTCACTCATTCAGCCAGAGTGCCGTCGTCATCGTCATAGGCGGCATCCCCATTGCCGCTGGCCCTCTCTGGTCTCATACCTGTTGATTGGTTATGAGCTGGGCGTTGGCATTAGTGGCACTGGCATTGTCAGCAAACAAGAATTTTTGCGCAGGAAATTCATGACTTTTTCTTTTTTGTTTTACATTTACTCGGCTATGAGTCAGAGCGCGCACTGTTGCAGGACTCAAGGTAAGACCAAGGCAACCGACGTAGCTTTGAGTCGGTTAGGCGGAATATTAATTTGCGAATAGTTCTTACAGTAAATAAAAAAAACGCAAAATAATGAACGTAGGTAAAATAAGTAATTTTAATAAGTACTGCAGGGCTGCTGTCAGTAGCAAAAGTAGTGTAGTCTATTTTTCTTTGTTCGCTGCTCGACTCCATGGTGGGTGTATGCTGACTTGACGTGCTCATTTATTTTAATTTGTTTCGCCGTCGCTGTTAGCAAAGTGAAGTAATTAAACTGCTATTTTATTATGTTCTGAGTAAGAGACATGAAAAATATGGAATTCAAATTGTTCTTTTTTCATATCGAGGAGATTTTGTTCTTGAGGTTTTCTTGGTTAACTAGAGCTACATATATCTAAAAGAAGCACGTAGATGACTAGTTTCCCTCAGGGTTTTTTTTGTATCCCACTCCGAAATAAGAAACTAGACTTTTCCATTTCCGTATTAGAGGTATCGAATCTCTGTTCGAAATATCTGCCAAGGTACTAAAGTGCTCAAAAACAAATGAGGAATATTTGCTGGGGTTGAAGCGCAAGGGGGAAGAGGACGTGAGGAAGCGGGTGAGAAAGTTAATAGAATAGAGAAAATTGAATGAGGAAGAAAACGAAGAGACAGAGAAAGAGGGACAAATTTAGAAGGGAAAGTCGAAGAGAGAATCGAAAGAGAAAGCGTAAAAAAATAAAGAGAACAGATTATTAAAATGCAAAGTTAAAGCTATGAAGGTAACCTTCTTCGAATGACAGTTGCCGATTTTAAGGTAAAAAGGGGACCTGCGGGTTCGAGCACTTTGAATTTAATCGAGCTAGGAATGTCTCTCTTTAGAGGGAATTAAAATCCACACTGACCTCCGGCCGTTCCATGAATGGAGGAGCTAACTTAGCTCGACGAAATACTGCTACAATATTATAGGTAGAGGGTTAGGGTGAGGGAAAAAGAGAACGATAAAGGAAAAAAGAGAGAAAGAGAAAGGGGTGGTGAGAGAAATAGGAGGGAAAGGAGAATGATGGAGAAAGAGAAAGGTGAGGAAAGAGAAGGAGAGAAAGAGTAATAACAACAGCAGAAGAAACAGAGAGAGAGAAAAATAAAGAGAAAGAAAAAATAAAGAGTAATAGAAAGAGTGATAGGAAGATACAGGAAAAGAAAGGGAGAGAGAAAGAGGAAGATGATTATGAAAAAAGATAGGAAGAGTTGAGGGAAAGGATGGTATCAGATTGAGGTAGAGGGGAGCTGAAAAGGAAAGATAAATCTTAACCAACTTTTTTTCCAAAATCGGACCTTCAAAATCGTCGCAATTACCTTTTCTCTGTGAAATAGATTTTTCTAGTTTCTTTCTTTTCTTTATTTTCCGGCTCCTTCTTTCGCTTCCTTTTGTTTGTTGAAAAAAGTTACATCAAAGTTCTTTGAAACAAGTTTTTCTAAACGGGCTCGACCCTCGGCAGAGGTTTGGCACACTCCAAGTGTATTTCTGCTATTGAAGGCTTCTCAGAAAAAATTCTTTTGCCGAAAAAAATTCTTGGTCCGAAAAAAAAAATTTTAAGAAAAAATTCAAATTTCAAGAAAAGCTCAGCGCAAACCTTTTTGGAGGTTAAAAATGATACATATATCAGTAGGTATTTCGCGCCATACATTCATTTATTTAATTTTTTTTTTTAAATTTCGACCTACTAAAATGCGTACAATAACTTGCTCATTATCTTCAGAGATGTGTAGAGAAGCGTCAAGATTAGTGGCATCCCATATCAATGTGCCACAACATTATTTATTGTCCTACAAATTGCTTTTATTATCAAATAATTCCTTGCATCACATAAAACGGTTCTTATACGTGCAGATGGTAGTTTACCTCCTTTCCTTTGGTCGTTTGTGTGTGTGTCTACCAGCAACACCACAAAGTAGCATTCGAACAGAAGAAACGACGCCAGCACTAACCGTTTGCCGCCAGTTCAGGGTCAAAGCTATGAAAAATTAACAGCAATCTTTTGTATGTATGAGCAACTGTATGTGCCACCAGCAACGCTGCACCCACGTACTTGCAACCAAATTCATGCGACAGCATAAAAACACTCATACGAATATGCAACAAAAGACAAAGTGGCATAAATGTACGCAATATGAACTCTGCGACATTCAGACGATCTAAACTGTTTGTTGCATTGGCAGGCGTTGCAATTCGATGCCAAGAAATCGCAGTTGTACCTTTTGCTGTTGGTGTTGCTGCTGCTGCTGCTCGTCTGCGTCTTGGGTTACACTGAAAAATTTGTATAAAACTGACTGTTACAACGACTACCAATGCTGGCACTTGCCACACTGTGGCTAAAGCACATTGCAACAATGTTGCTGAGACAAAGTGCCACTGCTGCTGCTGTCGCATAATCGAATTCAGTTGTAACAGCAACTGTTGCCTAGCAGCTTGTAATAATGTCAGTTCAATTAATCTTCGATGCTTTTACTAATTTTTTTATTCAAAATCGTATGTATGCATGGGTTAAAGGTCGATGTGTGACTGGCGAATGCACTTTGCTTATTTGTATTTTGTAAGAAATGCTTAATGGGTTCAAGTTGTTTAATGCATTTTGGTGTTGCAGCTGTGGATTTTTTATTGCACAAAATTTCTATTGCTTTTAGATACAAATTTTGGAGTTATTAATAAAAATGAAATAGAATATAATGAAATAAAAAAATAAAAATAATGTAAAGGAAAATAAAATAAAATAAAAATACGATTATTACAATTTCGACCTTGTTGAAGGATCTTGTTCGCTTTGTATTGTGTTGTTTTAGAAATTTTTCACTACATTTACTGCACTGAGAGAAATGCATTCAATGTTGTGACAATATCACTATTGATAGCGCCGAGTTTGGTGCACTATTCATTCAGAATGAGCGAGTTATCAAATATTATTTGCTCGCAATAAAAAGTAAAATGACATGTCAACCATTTCGATATGATGTACTATTTTTTATATTTATGGATAGAATACTAATATGTTTGAACGGCATGTCAATATCTATGGTCGTGATATGAATTTCTATTGTCGGTATATCCATATCCATATTTACTACATAGTAATAATGGTAGAGACAGCGTATTAATATATATGGACGAAATGTAAATTTTTCTGGGACGCATAATCATAATAGTTCAACAATTTTTACTATGGATTTTCTAACAATATTCCAACTTGTTGGAGCGATTTTTTTAAATTCAAAATTTTTTTAATTTCTTTTGATTGAACATTTTTCTAAAAAGTGTATAATATGCCATAGCCGAATGGTAGAATACTGGGCTAACGTGCCAGAGGAGCATGGTTCGAGTCTCACTGAAACCAGATGTCAAATTATATAAAATTTTGTTTTTTTAAACTATTTAGAATTTATCAATAGTTTATATGGATACCATTTCAATAGTGATTTTTCAAAAAAGCATTGATGAAACATCCATATTCATTGATGGGACAGAAATATCAATTTTTATTTAATGTGATATCAATAATTATGGATGTTCGATCCATAGATTTCCCTCCGTGTGGTCATCGAAACAAGGAGATTAGGAATTTCTAAAACGCAGTGAGTAACCATCACCAAAAAAAAATTCTAAAACAATATAGTACAAAGCGGGTTGACAAGAACAAGGTCGAAATTGTACTAAAATGAAATAAAATAAAATAAAATCAAATAAAATAAAATAAAATAAAATAAAATAAAATAAAATAAAATAAAATAAAATAAAATAAAATAAAATAAAATAAAATAAAATAAAATAAAATAAAATAAAATAAAATAAAATAAAATAAAATAAAATAAAATAAAATAAAATAAAATAAAATAAAATAAAATAAAATAAAATAAAATAAAATAAAATAAAATAAAAGAAAAGAAAATAAAATAAAATAAAATAAAATAAAATAAAATAAAATAAAATAAAATAAAATAAAATAAAATAAAAAAAAATAAAAAAAATAAAATAAAATAAAATAAAATAAAAAAAAATAAAAAAAAATTAAAAACAAATTAAAAAAAGAATTTTATTAAAATTTTTAAAATGTTTTATGTTTTGATTTCAAGTTTATATTTATACTTATTTTCACACTCGCCACTGTCTCTATCCATGCACTTACATACATACAAATTTCCATGAACGCTGTTAATACGGGCATCTCTGAATCTCGGCGCAACTGCTTATGCAAATTTGCAGTAAATTGAATTTGTCTGATTAAGTTTTTACGTCGAACGCAGACCCAGAAAAAAAGAGGGTGGCATGAACAGAACTACAAGTAAATATGAAAGGAGAATAGGCGATGTAGAGTAAAGAAAAAAAGGCGAACGCATCATTGTGCACTTAACTGCATGCATGAGTGCTTGGATGGATGAACGGTTGCTTGGACGCCTAAATAGTTGATTTTTCGATCTTTTAGATTCCTGATTGCCTGACTACCCGGTTGATGCATTCGAGCATTGATATATAGACAGGATAGCAGATCTACAGTGCGTACATTTTGCATACCAAGGAAAAAGCATGTACAAACCCAGTACAAAATTTTGTAAGACATTATAAGACCTATACAAGTTTTTTTAATAATGCCTTATGTACTTATCGTGGCAGGCATAGATTTTAATCACACATCTAATGACATCAGCACAGCATATTTAAATGAAGTATGAAGAAAGCTTCATACACACACTACTCGCTTTTAAAAATGCCAGGTCTGGTATGCTACAAGACTGCGGATGAAATCCTATAAGGCCTGTATAAGGTGCATATTTCTTTGTGCGAGCATTCCTATTTAAGTTTTCTTCA
Organism: Campiglossa producta; assembly: GCA_964058755.1. Lineage (NCBI taxonomy): Eukaryota > Metazoa > Arthropoda > Insecta > Diptera > Tephritidae > Campiglossa > Campiglossa producta. Next base: position 42,584 of record CAXKVI010000296.1, read on the forward strand.
ACAAATACACACAGCGGAAGCAACAGTAATATACAACTATGCACTGTGCAGCTGTGGTACACATTTTCTCAATCCATCTACAGTGAGATAGGCGTACAAATATGACAGCTCCATATCAGCAGACCCACTTACTCATAGATTTGTTGATATCTCCACACGCGCATGATCACTTTTGTACTTGTTGGTTCATCGCAAGACAAATATGCCGAAGCCTTGCCCCCCCCACTGCCGTCTTCTTTGTCTTCGTTGATGCCTTGAGGTAATTGAATTTTATTTATAGGCGCGTTTAGTAATGGCGGTTGCAGTTGTTGCTGGTTGCCAATTAAATGTAAATAAAAAATCACCTTCACCTTATCTAAGCGCTGTGCAATCAGCCGCAAGGGGATTTCGGTTTGTTTGCTGCATGTTGCTTGGTAGTAGAGCAATTTGAATAGTTGCTATGAACTAGACTAGCGGAGCGTTGATTCAGTTGGATCATAATTGCTATAATGGAACGCGTGCTTTTTTCTACTGCTTCAACTGTGATTGAATTATTTTTCTATCAGAAATCACTCAGGGAAATTGAAAGAAGCTCTAACTTTGAAAAGGGATTTTATCATTCATCAGTAAGTTTCCTTCGCTACTCGCCATCTCATGGAGATCCTTTTTTAATTTTACTTCATTTCATTAACTCTTATTTTATTCGTTAACCCTTATTTTTTAATTTTATTTAATTTTTTATTTATTTCATTTAATTATTCATATTTTTTTGGAATTCGTTCTTCTTTTATTTCTTTAAAAAAAAAAACACAAGAAATATGCTAGACTATTGTCAAAAATTTGTCCAGCAATAACAAAAAACTCACGTATTTTGACATTGCATGAAAAAATTTTACAATTTTGACAATATTGTGTTAATTTTTTTTGTGTTTTGTGAAAAAATTTTAGAGAGAAGACCCCTATTATTTTATTTTATATATTTAATTTTTAATTTTTTTTTTTTAAATTTTTTTATTTTGGTTTTATTTTTTTTTTATTGTATTTTATTTTTTTTATTTATTTTAATTTATTTTGTTTTATTTTATTTTATTTTATTTTATTTGATTTTATTTTATTTTATTTTATTTTATTTGATTTTATTTTATTTTATTTTATTTTATTTTATTTTATTTTATTTTATTTTATTTTATTTTATTTTATTTTATTTTATTTTATTTTATTTTACTTTATTTTATTTTATTGTTTTATTTTTAATTTTTTAATTTTATTTTATTTTATTTTTTTAATTTTTTTTTTTTATTTTATTGTATTTTATTTTATTTTATTTTTTTATTTATTTTATTTAATTTTATTTTATTTTGTTTTATTTTATTTTATTTTATTTTATTTTATTTTATTTTATTTTATTTTATTTTATTTTATTTTATTTTATTTTATTTTATTTTATTTTATTTTATTTTATTTTATTTTATTTTATTTTATTTTATTTTATTTTATTTTATTTTATTTTATTTTATTTTATTTTTTTTTATTTTATTTTATTTTATTTTATTTTATTTTATTTTATTTTATTTTATTTTATTTTATTTTATTTTTTTCCTTACTTTTATTTTATTATTATATTTTTATTTTATTTTATTTTCTTTTATTTTATTTTATTTTATTTTATTTTATTTTATTTTATTTTATTTTATTTTATTTTATTTTATTTTATTTTATTTTATTTTATTTTATTTTATTTTATTTTATTTTATTTTATTTTATTTTATTTTATTTTATTTTATTTTATTTTTTATTTTATTTTGTTTTATTTTATTTTATTTTATTTTATTTTATTTTATTTTATTTTATTTTATTTTATTTTATTTTATTTTATTTTATTTTATTTTATTTTATTTTATTTTATTTTATTTTATTTTATTTTATTTTATTTTATTTTATTTTATTTTATTTTATTTTATTTTATTTTATTTTATTTTATTTTATTTTATTTTATTTTATTTTATTTTATTTTATTTTATTTTATTTTATTTTATGTTATTTTATTTTATTTTATTTTGTTTTATTTTATTTTATTTTATTTTTTTTATTTTACTTTATTTTATTTTATTATTTTATTTTCATTTGTTTTATTTTATTTTATTTTTTTAATTTTATTTCATTTTATTTTATTTTTTTTATTTTTTATTTTTTCTTATTTATATATTATTATTTTATTTTATTTTTTTCTTTTATTTCTTAAATTTATTTTATTTTATTTTATTTTATTTTATTTTGTTTTATTTTATTTTATTTTATTTTATTTTATTTTATTATTTTATTTTTATTTTTTTTATTTTATTTTTTTTTTTATTTTTTCTTTTATTTTTTAAATTTATTTTATTTTATTTTATTTTATTTTATTTTATTTTATTTTATTTTATTTTATTTTATTTTATTTTATTTTATTTTATTTTATTTTATTTTATTTTAATTTATTTTATTTTATTTTATTTTATTTTATTTTATTTTATTTTATTTTATTTTATTTTATTTTATTTTATTTTATTTTATTTTATTTTATTTTATTTTATTTTATTTTATTATTTTATTTTTATTTTTTTTTTATTTTATTTTATTTTAAATATTTTTATTTTACACATAAACAGAATAAAAAAAAAAAAAAATCTACAATCGACGGCAAAAAACCTATTATATACAAATCTATTGTATATATTCCTGGCTTTTCCGAAAGGTTACAATGTTCGAATATATATGACAAAGAAAGAGTTGGAATCGCGCACAAACCGGCTCACACTAATCAAATGTTTTTCAATAATATGAAAAGCAAATTAGAAAAGTTGGAGAAAAATAATTTAGTTTACAAGATACCATGTGCAGGAGATGGCGATAACATATGTACAAAGGAATATGTGGGCACAACGAAAAATAAATTAAAAACAAGTAAGGAAAGCTGTCTTCGGCTGTGCCGAAGGCTATATACCTTTCATGAATAAGCGTCACGATTTTCACTGTTCGATCCCCAGTACAGCCTGTTTCAATTTAACTATATTTACTATACACATTACACATCTTTATTATAATTTAAAAAAACTTTTAAAATAATAGGATCCGAGTTATCGGAACAATCGATTGTATGGAGGCTATATATTATACGTGTTCAATTGTACTGACTTACACTATACACATTACATATGTAGAAAGTACTAAAGGTGCAATATTTTACGTTCCTAACTTTTTAAATGCGGAAGTATTGGCCAAACAACCTTATATCGGAACAACCGGTTGTATGGGGCTATATGTTACATTTACCCGATCTTCTTCATTTTCCTCTACACACTACATAAATTGAAAGTACTCAAGTTGCAAAATTTTATGTTCCTAACTTTTTAATTGCAGAAGTTGTGGTCAAAGAACCTTATATCTGAACAATCGGTTGTATGGGGGCTATATGTTACATTTGCCCGATCTTTTTGATTTTCACTATATACACTACATAAATATAAAGTACTCGAGTTGCAAAATTTTACGTTCCTAACTTTTTAATTGCAGAAGTTTTGGTCAAAAAACCTTATATCTGAACAATCGGTTGTATGGCGGCTATATGTTACATTTGCCCGATCTTGTTGATTTTAACTATATATACTACGTAAATAGAAAGTACTCGAGTTGCAAAATTTTACGTTCCTAACTTTTTAATTGCAGAAGTTGTGTTCAAAAAACCTTATATCTGAACAATCGGTTGTATGGGGGCTATATGTTACATTTGCCCGATCTTTTTGATTTTCACTATATACACTACATAAATATAAAGTACTCGAGTTGCAAAATTTTACGTTCCTAACTTTTTAATTGCAGAAGTTTTGGTCAAAAAACCTTATATCTGAACAATCGGTTGTATGGGGGCTATATGTTACATTTGCCCGATCTTGTTGATTTTAACTATATATACTACGTAAATAGAAAGTACTCGAGTTGCAAAATTTTACGTTCCTAACTTTTTAATTGCAGAAGTTGTGTTCAAAAAACCTTATATCTGAACAATCGGTTGTATGGGGGCTATATGTTACATTTGCCCGATCTTGTTGATTTTCACTATATACACTACGTAAATAGAAAGTACTCGAGTTGCAAAATTTTACGTTCCTAACTTTTTAATTGCAGAAGTTTTGGTCAAAAAACCTTATATCTGAACAATCGGTTGTATGGGGGCTATATGTTACATTTGCCCGATCTTGTTGATTTTCACTATATATACTACGTAAATAGAAAGTACTCGAGTTTCAAAATTTTACGTTCCTAACTTTTTAATTGCAGAAGTTTTAGTCAAAAAACCTTATATCTGAACAATCGGTTGTATGGGGGCTATATGTTACATTTGCCCGATTTCGTTGATTTTCACTATATACACTACATAAATAGAAAGTACTCGAGTTGCAAAATTTTACGTTCCTAACTTTTTAATTGCGGAAGTTTTGGCCAAAAAACCTTATATCTGAACAATCGGTTGTATGGGGGCTATATGTTATACTGGTCCGATCTTGTCAGTTCCGACAAATGATTCCTATATTACAAAATGGTGGCCACATACAAAATTTCAGCCAGATATCTCAAAAATTGAGGGACTAGTTTGCGTTCAAACAGACAGACGGACAGACGGACAGACGGACATGGCTAAATCAACTCAGCTCGTCATCCTGATCATTTCGGTATACTTATTGATGGGTCCATCTCTTCTTCTTCTCATATTTACAAACATCGGACCAAAGTTATAATACCATTTCATGTTCATGAAAGGTATAACAAGAATAGCAGGACCCCGATCCGACATTAAATGTTTGCAATCGAGCAACAACCATAAAACAGCACTCGCAGCCCACTGTGCTGAGAGCGGACATAAACCAGACTTTGACGCGGTGAGCATACTACAACAAGAACAACATTACAACAAACGTTTTACTTTGGAGATGCTCCACATAATTGACACGAACGAAAACAAAAGACTAAACTACAAGAAAGATTCCGAAGCAATAGCGCATATATACAGACATCTGCTTGACTCGCGAAAATCAGTTTAAAACAGCATTCCAAACTGATTAGACGCTGTTGCTCCAACATCTGATGTATGTATGTTTGCATGTTAAAATTAATAATTGTATTATATATACATAGATACACTGTGATAAAATTTGTGTTAAATAAAAACTTTTACTTATTGTTGTAGTCCCTGATGACGATCTCCGTTGGAGATTGAAATATATTGGAAATTAAATAAAAACAAACGTGTTTTAATGCACCGGACCTAGAGCCAGCTTTAAGAAAATATTTTGTTATTTTAATTTTATTTTAGTTTTATTTTTTCTTTAATTTTTTAAATTTGTTTTATTTTATTTTATTTTATTTTATTTAATTTTATTTTATTTTATTTTATTTTATTTTATTTTATTTTATTTTATTTTATTTTATTTTATTTTATTTTATTTTATTTTATTTTATTTTATTTTATTTTATTTTATTTTATTTTATTTTATTTTATTTTATTTTATTTTATTTTATTTTATTTTATTTTATTTTATTTTATTTTATTTTATTTTATTTTATTTTATTTTATTTTATTTTACTTTATTTTATTTTATTTTATTTTATTTTATTTTATTTTATTTTATTTTATTTTATTTTATTTTATTTTATTTTATTTTATTTTATTTTATTTTATTTTATTTTATTTTATTTTATTTTATTTTATTTTATTTTATTTTATTTTATTTTATTTTATTTTATTTTATTTTATTTTATTTTATTTTATTTTATTTTATTTTATTTTATTTTATTTTATTTTATTTTATTTTATTTTATTTTATTTTATTTTATTTTATTTTATTTTATTTTATTTTATTTTATTTTATTTTATTTTATTTTATTTTATTTTATTTTATTTTATTTTATTTTATTTTATTTTATTTTATTTTATTTTATTTCATTTTATTTTATTTTATTTTATTTTATTTTATTTTATTTTAGTGTAATTTATATTATTTCGTTTTATTCTTTTTGGCTACTACGCTTTTAACAAGGATAAGAAGCCACATACTCGCATTCACAACTTCATCCTTATAGAGAAGTAATCTTATTGTAATCAGAAAAAAAACGAATTTTGTAAAAAATTTTAAATATCTCATTCAAAATACACCAACTTAAAATAAAGCAACACTATAACCCCTAGCTACTGGCGTTTGCTATCAATGTAACTTAAGTTGCTTTTGCTTTTGTGATTACGACTACCACCAACGCCAATTACGAGGAGGTACATTCAACAAGCGCTCAGGCATGTTTAGCAATTTTTCATTTCCTTCTGAGCATGCGCAACATAGCACGACGAAGATGCAACTCGAGTGATAAAATAGTTGTACGTCATTTGGTTGCATGCAATCGTTGGTTGCATGCATAACGAACACTTTTGCGCTGTCGTCGCTGTATACATGGATGGTTGTCAGTGAATGCGTCGCCGGTAGCTAAGAAACCTTGATCGGCATCCCACATATGAAGCACAACAGCCACAGCAACAAAGTAACAATTGCCAGGCAACAATGTATAATGTAGTAGCAACAACAAAATAGTCGAACGCTAGACAGACAGCAGGTTGCACTTGCTGCCACATTTTAAAACAGAAACACCCGCGGCTATTGCAACAACAAAAAAAAAAACAACTATATTTTGGCATAGTTCCAAGAGCACAAGTTTTCGCTAGAGCTGACAAATGGCTGCGTGACTATCAATTTTGTCACAGCTTTTCAAAATTCATGAATCGGTGAATGCCCCTTTGGAAAATCAAAAATTAGGATAATCAGTCAACATATGCTTAGCTTTTGACATTTTTCTAATGCAGAACGATATACTTTCGTTGCCTCTACTCGTAGGTCAGCGCTACGTCAAAGTCAGAGTGACTTCAAATGGCTTGTGATTTCAAGGCCAGAGTGACTTCGCAGTCAGAGCGGCTTCAAAGTCAGAGCGACCCCAAAGACAGAGAGATTCCAAAGTCAGTGTGACTTCAAAGTCACAGTAACCTAAAAGTCACATACTTACCATCTCTGATATTTTGTATGTTTTTTCTTTTTGTCATCTGAAACAATTTTTAATCGCGCGTTACTACCGGCCACAAATAAACGATTATTTTCCTCGTTTTTTCCGCAGTTATACATCATTTTTTGTTTTTGTATTTAGCCATTTACTTTTGCAACTATTAACATTAACGTCTTATCAGCAAACATGGCATCGCAAAACAAAGTGCCACTACAGGCAACTACAACACAACAACAAAAGCAAAGGCATAGTAAAGCAAAAAAATGTCGAAACAATACTGTTGCAAGCCAATTTTGTCCATTAGATGGCGCTTTATGTCATAGCGTGAGACTCCGCGTTGTGAAGTGTTTGGAGGTGCTGCTTGGTGGCGTGCAGCCTGCGTGACTGTGCGCTTTTCACGTTGCACAAAACTGTTTGCAACTGCTTTTTTTTTAAACTCCTTTTTATATTTGCTTTTCTCAAATATATATTTCACAAAAATCTTAATCTTTTGGTAGTCAACAATGCGTGACTGTGTGTGCAATGTGCAGTGTGGTGTAAGCATGTGCAACTTGAAAAATGCATTTATTTTTTCGGCAATTGCATGGGTGTGTTAGCGCCGACAGGTGAAACTACGCAACGGTATGCTGATCGCTATCTACTCCTACAAGGCGACATGTGTTGGAGGTGCACGAATTTTTTTTTTTTTTTTTGTTGGAGGCTAGCATAAATTTTTTTTTACTTTGGCATAAATATATGGATATAGACGAGCTAGTTAGTTTTCCGGATACGCTAACTGAATATAAAATAATAAAATATAAAATTGAAAAATAAAATAAAATAAACCAAAAAAAAATAAAAATAATAAAAAAATAAAAACAAATAAAATAAAAAAAATGAAATAAAAAAAATTAAAAAAAATAAAATGTAATAAACTAAAATAAAAAGAAATAAAATAAAATAAAATAAAATTAAATTAAATCAAACAAAATAAAAAAAATAAAATGTTATAAATAAAGTAAAGTAAAAATAAAATAAACAAAATAAAATAAAATAAAAGAAAATAAAATAAAATAAAATAAAATAAAATAAAATAAAATAAAATAAAATAAAATAAAATAAAATAAAATAAACTTAAATAAAATAAAATTAAAGTAGAGAAAAAAAAAATAAAATTAAATTAAAAAAAAAAAAAAAAAAAAAATAATTCTTTCAAATTGAATTTTTCTCAAAAAACACATTTTCATACAATCCCGAAAATTGCTTATAAATACCGTCGGTATTTACAGCTATAGACTACAAGTCAAAAAAGCAACAAAGAAAATGAAATAAAATAAAAATAAAATATATTATATAATAAAAATTAAAATAAATAATTAAAATCCTGGAAGTAGCCAAGTAAAAATTTCATTATTAAAAAAGGTTCGATGTCCGCAAATAGGATGATACATGAATAAAGTAGCGAAAATTTTCAATTGCTTAATTGACCAGCACTTTCAATTGCTTAATTGACCAGCACGCGTTGTATTCGCATTTTTTGAATAAATTGAGAAACCAATTACGACAATTGATAAAGCAGCACCACACCCCTCGACGTCATGCCACACATGCAGACGCCATCGCAAGGAATGCAAATTTACATATCGCGCCATCTGCCACCTACAAGGAGGCATAACTAAGCAACAACAGCAATGTCAAACACACCTTAGTACAAATGTACATATGTACCGTTAAACAAGCAAGCAATTACATTTGCCTAAGTTTTTACTTACTTAAATATATATATATATATTCACACCAGGATTTGCATATCTAACTTAAAATGTAGTTACATTTTTTCTAATGTTTTATACAGTGGCGCAACACTGCATGCCATCATCATGTTTCCCCTCACTCGCCACTTGAGGTGAAGTAGGCGCGACAGTAATGATCACCTAGACGGTTATGTTGATATGGCTTGTAAATGTTTTTGAATTTGACGCTGATAACTCAAATAATTGAATTAAATTTGCATAAACTGTTCACTTTGCTGACACTTTTATGGATTTTAATCAAGGTCTGAACCGATTAAAATAACGTTCGGGTTTCGGGTTTGCAACGTGTTTCGGTTTCGGTTCCGGTTTCGTTCTTTAACATTTATTTCGGTTTCGGTTACGGTTTCGTTCCGGTTTCGGTTTCTAAATAAAAACACGAACAAAATAAATGTTACTACTAAAATACTCGAGTACCTATGTAGCTTCGAAATAGGTCTGAATTTTCATAACTTTTTTTCTGCGGCCATGATGAAATTTCTCCAATATAATAAGAAATTTTATTAACGCTATGCATGGATGAAATTTCAGCAAAACAAATTCCTAGAATTAACTACTTTATTATTTGAAAAATATTAGGAATGGAAGCTTAATGTAATTTATAAATCGTGAAAAACATTAATATGAGTGGTGCTTTCTGAGACAAGCCTGAACATTTATTTTTAGGATCTCCTAATTTTTTTTTCGATCGCTTCATTCAACTATAGTCAAACTTCCTCTTTCAGAATTTTGATATTGATGTCAAAACGTGTCTTTTTTAACCTTGCTCGACAATCTTCCATGAAAATTTTTCAGGGTACCTTTTTTATAAACGAAAATACCTATGCACCCACTAAAAGAAGTAAGATACCAAAAAATATCAAAACCGTTTGGAACCGGTTCCGGCTTTTGAAACGGTTTCGGTTTCGTTCTTTTTCGGATCAAAATAACGGTTACGGTTTCGGTTTCGGTTTCGGTTTTGAAAAATTAATCGGTTTTAATCGATTACGGTTACGGTTTCGGTTCCGGTTTCAGTCCTTGATTTTAATTGTTTAAAAATGCATGCCACATGTCACATGCAACAATATGGTGTCTCATTATCGAGTGGCTTATCAGTTTGAATAGGTGCGAAAAAAAGTTTAGCTTTGTCTGTGCAGCTTTTTCTTTGCTACCATAGTCATTTACTATTTTATAAACATAATGATGATGATAAAATTTAAAATTGGCTGTTTGATATTTGATTGTGACGCTCTTAGTTGATTTGCCAGTTAAGTGATATGGATGGTTGTTATTGTTGTTGGTGTATTAACTTTACTGCGCCATCCTAAGTTTCACAGATATCTAGTCGCGAACCGGTTCGAGGAGGAGTAACGGTGTCGGTTTAGGAGTGTCAGTCCCGGGATTCTGCTATGTGGAAAATCCCAACAACTCAGGGATTTTCCATATGGCCGGGTCCCGGGACTAACTTTCCTTGTGTTGGTGGTATCACAACGAGCCTTTCAAAACTGGCCTAAGTGTGCCTCTGCGGCAGCCACTTGAACCTAACCCTAACCTAGTCCCGAACCACCTATGTTATGGTTAATAGGAGGAGAGGTAGTAGGTTATTTCAACTTGGTAAAAGCAACATCGAAATTCTTTAGAAACAAATTTTTCTAATCGGAGTCGCTCCTCGGGAGTAGTTTGGCAAGCTCTCCGGGTGTATTTCTGCCATGAAGAGCTTCTCAGCAAAAATTCATTTGCTTTGCAGTTGCCGCTAAGAGTCGGTAGGTCACGCCATCGTTTAGGACAAAATTCGAAAAGCAGCGCACCACAAACTCGAAGAGAAGCTCGGAACAAAACTCTTTAGCGATTTCAGAAGATAACCTGCAGGTTTATCGCGACATACGCTTTTTTTACTTCGTTCAAAGTGTTTAGCGGTCCTAATACCTTTAAGCTGTAGAATAGAATTGGAAGAATGCTGCTAGCTCACTGACCTAAATATGTATATATTACTGCTGTCCGAAGCCAGTCACCTCCATCTTTTTTACTTAGCAACTATTTGCTTATTTAAATATTATTTTAAATGCTCATCTCTTCGCATATAATTTAAAGCTTAGTTAAGGTTCAACGACCGACCGACTTTTTAGCTGCAAACTTTTTTTGCTGCTTGACTGCAATGCTGCCAGTTTCATTCATTAATTTTTATGCATTTGCTGTCACTTTGTGCTAAACTACAGTTTCAGCGAAATTTATGTTCTTTTCTGACTTTTGCACTTACTTCCGCTTTGTACGAGAGCTCATCTTTGCTTGCGCGTTTGCAACATTTCTTCTTTGGCATCGATGCTCGACTGCAAGCGACTAGCTCCCGAGAGTTCTACAGCGATTCGTTGCACATATTTTTGCGATTTTAATTTATTTTCATCTTGCTTTTCATTTAATATTTTTTTTCTTAATTATCGCACGCTTCTCTGTAGTTAACTGTTTTACATTTGAGGCCTTTAAATTTTTTTGCATTTCCCGATGAATAGTTCAGCTGTGCCTAATTTCAAACATTTTTATGTGAACTTTAGCGCGTTGACACCTTGTTGGTTGAGTATAGAAGAGATCTGACATCTCTAGAGTTTGAGTTTAGGCAGCGGAGATTGATTTTGGTCGATATAGCAACTCTTTCAGAGCTCCAACATCTCAAGTCTCTTACGTCACACTGTAGAGCGAGTATCTATGCCAGCTTAAAAGTTTTGTTCTTTGCGCCGCATACCTTGTCGTCTGTTTGCAGATCGAACGTCCACCCCGTTCAGTTAGCCGATGCAGTTACAATACCAAATGAGGTTTATTGCTTCTTGGAAACAGTGTAAAACTAATTAAAATGTGCAAAAATTCGAAAGGTCTGGCTTTTTCATCAATGAGTGTGGTCAAACATTTTGTGCTTTGTTGTACTAACAACAACACGAACAAAGCAGCCAACAGTACAATGCAGACAATAAATCGGTTACTAAATTTGTAAAGTGCAGTTAGGTAATGAATTTTTCGCCACCTCAAAAGACATAAAAATTGCTATGCAGCAGACACATCAGTCTGTGTGAGCTCTTATTTCGCGACTAAGAACCGTTTGTTGTACAACTCTTTTATTGATCGATGTTGGTATGAATTTCGGCTTGGCAATCAACTTTTGTAAGATCTGTTTAATGTTCTTTTAAGTGTTGGCATTCCGTGAATGGCATGTGCAGAGTTGGAGTATGGTCTACTGTTTGACAAATTATAAAAAAATATCTATGTATATATAAATGGGACATTCCATCGTGACTCCTGGGACATTTGACTCGAGAGCTTAGTCAACTTTGAAGTATATTTATCGACATGGATAAATATCCAATACAATAAATGCATCAAAAGAATTGGCGAAATAACAAGAAATAGCTTTATAACTACTCAGTAAGTGAGTGTGACTCCTGGGACACCGAAAAATCCCTTTGTTGCGCCTTTGTGAGCACGAAACGAATTTTAGCTTTACAGCTGAACTTTGATCTACAATTTGTACGTGATCGAAAGTACATACCACATATTACCATATTCTTTAAAAAGAAGATCAGTATTAGCTTTTAGAAACTTCTTACAAAGGTTAAAGGGTGTGACTCCTGGGACATTTTCCTGTTTTTCCATGATACAATTTTTAAGTTTTTTCAGTTTTATCGATGCAGTTCCCTAAAAATTTAGCTTTGCAACTGGTTACCTCTAACCCATGATAATAAAAATGCCTTTATTGTAAAGTTCTGTCAGAACAGTAAGAATTTATGGCATTTTAAAAATTTGGTACTTTTCCTCTTTTGATTGGAATGTCCCAAATACGCCACATGAAAAACTTTAGGAACCTCCTGTGAGCGAACCGTTTGACCGATTTGAATGAAATATGCACCGATGGAAAGGAAATTGAAAAAACTGAGGTATAGGCAGGGTTCTGTGGAAAATAATGTTTTTTCAAATTTTTATTTTGACCAGACTATCATGCGATATTAATCGCGAATTGCTTTAACATTTTTGTTGGGAAATTTCATACCAGTTTTCAAATAAAGTTTTCGTTCATTAGAATATATATTTTTTTGTGGGCGGACTTGGCCCCGGGTATATGCAGGGCGTCCCCGAACTTTAAGAATGGGGGCTAGCAACCCTAAGACCCTCTAAAGATTAAATAAAAAAGCACCTGGGCGACCGAGCTTACACGGTGCTATCAATTTTGCGCAAACTTTACTTACCCAAAATGATCCGAAAATGACACTTCAATAATCCAAAAATAATCATAAAATGATCCCAAAACCACCCCAAAAAGACGGTTCCATGTTCCCAAAATGATTCGTCATTGAACCCGAAACGACCAAAAATGATCCCAAAATGACCCCAAAATATCCAAAAATGATTCCAAAATGGCCCCAAAATAATTCCAAAATGACCCAAAAAGACCCCTAAATGTACCCAAAATGATCCGAAAATTACCCCAAAATTATCCAAAAATGATCCCAAAATGGCCCTAAAATAACCCCAACATAATCTTAAAATAATCCCTAAAAGACCATCAAATGTTTCCAAAATCATCCAAAATTTAACACAAAATTACCCAAAAATGACACTTCAATAATCCCAAAATAATTATAAAATAAACCCAAAAACCACACCGAAAAGACGGTTCCATGTTCCAAAAATGATCCGACATTGAACCCGAAATGACCAAAAATGATCCCAAAATAACCCCAAAATATCCCAAAATGATCCAGAATAATCCGAAAATGACCCCAAAATTGTCCGAAATTAATCCCAAATGGAACGCGAAGGGATCGCAAAATAGCCGCAAAATTATCCCAAAGTGACCCGTAAATGATCCCAAAATAATCCAAATATGATCCCAAAAATATGCAATACAAATACAATACGGCAAAATGCTAACCCTGGGCGGCAACCCTACTTGAAAATATTTTACTTGGTATGTCGGCGAAAATACCTTTCATTTGATACTCATATTGGCATATTTTAAAGTTTAAAATTTAAACTATATTTCATATCCCTGGGTTATAAGGGTCTTGAAGCCGTAGCGGCCCAACTGTGACCCTAGAAAGTGTTTGGATAATATGGGTACCAAATGAAAGGTATGTCCCACGCCCGAACCAGTCTCCCAAATATTTAACAAAATGTGGACCAGGTGTGGCCCTAGGTATTGTGCGTACGATACACATAGGTATCAAATGAAAGGTCTTGTTAAGAGTTTTAGCACAGCACGGTCCTTAATCCCATATAGGAACCCTTTTCCGAGATATCGATAAAAATGTGGACCAGCTGTGGGTCTAGAAAGTACGATATGGGTATCAAAAGAAAGGTGTTGATGAGGGTTTCCTCATGGTGTGGTTCTTAGCTCGATGCGAGCCCAGTTCCGAAGTATTGTTTTAAATATGGAACACATGTGGCCCTGGAAGTTTCCGTTATATTGACCAAATGTGTTTTAGGAAAAGGGGCACCTACCAAATGAACTAAGCATGACTCTAAAGGGGTTCAGGGTTAGGACCTGAAAATGTGTAAGGAGATATACCACTATACTCACGAACAAAATTTGAGTTATGGGAAAAGGGTTCATTACAGGGACCGGAAAATTTGTATGAATAAGGTTTACATTCATACAAATTTGCCGATCAATACAATTATCAGAGAAAAAAGTTGGAGTTTTCGCAAAAGAGTTTTGGCAGCTCTAATTCAAACGTAATTTTTGAAGCCTAATATCTCTATGTGGGGTAAAGGTGGGACCATTAGAATTGGTATGAAGGTAAACGACTATACTCACAAAAAATATGGGGGCTTTAGGGAAAAGGCGTGGCTTACTTTTTAAAGCTCAATATCTCTAAAATTATTCACCACTACAACAAAAAAAGTTCCATTTATGGGAAGAAAGGACGTGCCACCTATCATACAAAAGTCATTTTATCGCATGCAAAACTAACACAAAAAAAAAAAATATATATAAAATATAAAATAAAATACAAATACAAAAAAAAATGCAATATAAAATAAAGAAAAAAAAAATAAAAAAATAATAAAATGAAATAAAAAAAAAAAAAAAAAAAAAATAAAATGAAAAAAAAAAAATGTAAGGTGAAATAAAAAAATGAAATAAAAAAGGAAAAGAAAATTAAAACAAAATAAAACTAAAAAAATTTAAAAATAGAAAACAAAAAACTATCTAAAATGAAATATGAAAAAAAGTAAAATAAAATAAAATTCCAAAAAAGGTGCTCAGAAATGTTCTAGAAATGAAGGCAACCATTT